>JAJKFI010000052.1:200295-237399 GCA_029204185.1 Lerista edwardsae | reverse complement strand
CTCTCTCTCTCTCTCTCTCTCTCTCTCTCTCTCTCTCTCTCTCTCTCTGTCTGTCTGTCTGTCTGTCTGTCTGTCTGTGTCTTTTCATATTCAGAGAGGCTCACATTATAACATGCTGGATAAAACACTGAGGGAAGAAAAAAGATACAGAAACTAACAAGAACATGCGGACGGCTGAGAAGGGAGATGGGTGCTTCTAGAAGGAAGTATTTTAAACAACATTCTGTAATAGGCCTTTATAGTCTGCACAGGGGGACTGTTCCTGATACTTGTACTGGTAAATGCTAGTCCCGCTGGACTAGGGGGATCAGCACCAATGGCAGAGCAACCATGTCTCCAAACCAAGAGAAGCAGCCATAAAGCCCCATGCTAATATCACTTTCCTAGAGCTGGGGTCAGCAACCTATGATTCTGGAGCCGCATGTGGCTCTTTTAGCCGTCTGCTGCAGCTCCGGAGTCCGGGTGAAAGTAGCAAAGGAGGCTCCCAGCATTGGCTGCGACTGCGGGTTTGCTCTCCCTCCCGGTAGGCTGCACTGTGCTCAGGGCTGCAGGTTGGGAATCGCTCCCTTTTCTCCCCTTCCCTCCGAGCCCCCCGAGCCGGGAGCTGCTACCGAGAGCGCCTCTTCGCTCGGCACCAGTCCTGCGCTGCATGCTGCTCCGGGAAGCGGGGAGAGCGAGCTGGCAGCGGCGGCGGCTGGGCTCCCGCTCGGTCCGTGGACAGCCTTGTGCAGAAGGCAACCCGCGAAGCTCCAGAGCTGATCTGCTGGCTGGAAGGGTGCATGGCTTTTTGTGTTGACTGTTCCATGTGTTTGCATTGCTTCGCACGCAGAGCTGGGATGGAGCGTGGCGGGGGGCGGCGGCGTGCAGCAGAGAGCCGGTGGGGAAAACTTTCTGGCTTGCTCTCGGTTGGGTTGCAAAGTTGCCCCTGGTTTTGCACGCATTGGGGCAGCTCCCGCTTACAAGCACGGAAAGCGCTGGGTCTCGCAGTTGTGTGTGTGTGTCCCCCGCCCGTTTTCCAGGATCTTTTGCCTGATTTTCAGCCGCGATTGCTCATAAGAACATAAGAAGAGCCCTGCTGGATTAGGCCAAAGGCCCATCTAATCCAGCTTCCTGTATCTCACAGCGGCCCACCAGGTGCCCCAGGGAGGCATGAGACAACAAAATTCTTGCATCCTGTTGCCATTCCTTATAGTTTTTTTTATACATAGCATAAAGGTAAAAAAAACTATATATGCAGTATTATCTTCATTTTAGATGTCAAAAGGGGTTTGTGGCTCCCGAGGTTTTCTTTTCTCCAGAAAACGGGTCCAAATGGCTCTTGGAGTATTTAAGGTTGCCTACCCCTGTCCTAGAGGTAGGTCTCCCTTCACATGCGATTTGGCTCTTTAATTGCTATTAGAAGGAAACAACAGGAAATGTCCTAATATAAGTCAAAATCACATGAAATGGGAGAGAGTCAAGAGAAATCAAGGAAATGTGCCTGACGCAGAGTATCACCCTCCAAAATGACTGCAGTGGTGGAGTCAGCACTTGAGCATGGCATCAGATTTCATCCGACACTTCTTCTAGTACTGTCATTAATGTAATTTTCACAACTTTGCTATCTCCTCCATGATATGCGACACATATTTATTATTTATTTAATTTATACCCCACCTTTCTACCCAAAGGCACCCTAGGCAGCTTACAACATTTAAAATACAATGAAAACACAATATTTAACAGTTAAAAACAGTAGTTAAAAACAGTAATTAAAATAATTAAAATTTAAAATTTAAACAGCCAGCCCCATGGATCCTAAAAAAGAATATAAAAACCAGCCAGCCTGTCAACAATTAGAAGCTTGTTGGAATAAAAAGGTCTTCAGCCCCCGCCGAAATATTGCCAAAGAGGGAGCAGTTTTTAGTTCTAAGGGGAAGGTATTCCAAAGTTGGGGAGCCACCACCGAGAAGGCCCTATTCGTGGCCGCCATCCCTCTCACCTCTCCTGGTGGCGGTACAGTCAAAAGCCCCCTCCCCCCCGCCAGATGACCTCAGAGCATGGGTAGGATTGTATGGAAGGAGGCGGTCCCTCAGATACCCCAGGCCCGAGCCGTAAAGGGCTTTAAAGGTCAAAACTAGCACTTTGAATCGGGCCCGGAAAGGAACCGGCAGCCAGTGTAGTCGCCAAAGCAATGGCTCGATAGAGTCAAATCGATGTGCCCCAGCAACCACACAAGAAGCCGCGTTCTGTACTAGTTATAATTTCTGGACTGTCTTCAGAGGCAGCCCCACGTAGAGTGCATTGCAATAATCTAATCTAGATGTCACTAGGGCGTGGGTCACTGTGGCCAGGTCCGCGCAGCTCATAGTTGGTGAATCAGCCGAAGCTGAGCAAAGGCTCCCCTGGCCACCGCTGCCACCTGGGAATCCAGGCTCAGCTGTGGATCCAAGAGAACCCCCAAAAATATTATTAATGATCCATGAAAGCTGGTTCCAGAGCA
This sequence comes from Lerista edwardsae, assembly GCA_029204185.1. Classification (NCBI taxonomy): domain Eukaryota; kingdom Metazoa; phylum Chordata; class Lepidosauria; order Squamata; family Scincidae; genus Lerista; species Lerista edwardsae. The sequence continues at coordinate 234,917 of JAJKFI010000052.1, read as the reverse complement.
AAACCCTCTTTCGGATTAACCCTTGGGATTAACCCTATGCCCCGGGGCATAGACCCCCTGCAGCAACACACCTGTGATTCTGAACACTGCTTCCTCCCCTGTAAAACAGAGCCCTAGATGGTTGCATGGGAGATCTGCATCAAAGGGACGGAGCACAAGGTTGACTTCAGCAGTGACAAACAGGATTATAACAGCTACAGACGGAAAAAGTCAATCACACCAAAGTAGCCGTCTTTCATCAGCCTCTGAAAGGAAAGTAGCAGCTGTTAATCTGATGTAACACTTGATATCGAGTTAATGTATTTGTCAATAAAACAAGTAGAATTAATGCTAGTTTGTGGGCTTGGGCTTATACCTATTGAATGCAGCAGGAATTATTCCTCTTTTTATTCAATAAGAGAAGCGTCAAGTCTTAATAATGGAATTCAGGCTCAGCCCTTCTGGCACATAGATTACCAGCACGGGCAAGGGTTGTTTTTTCAGTGACAGCCGAACACAGATCAGTACTGTTGGAATGGCACTCCATTGGGAGGGGCTGTAATCAAATGCATGCTTTCCATGTAGAAGGTGCCTGGCTCAATCCTGGGCGTTCCAGGTAGGGGTGGGAAATGCTCCTGCCTGGATCTTTGCAGAGCTGTTGCCTATCAGTGTAGACCAGTGGTTCCCAAACTGTGGATTGGGACCTGCTAGTGGGTCATCATGAGCCAATTTCAGGTGGCTCATGGAGCACTTAGAGCAGCTGTATTGAAAATACGGGAAAATGGGATGCTGGAAAGTGGGAGGGGTGTGTAGTTATTTTGCTTGTGTCAAGGTTGTCAATAGGCTTTTTTTTCTTTTTGATTCACCTTGCTATTGGCAAATGGCTGAGAAATCACCCAACTGATTGCTGCATTCTCACTAAAGCAGCAGGCTCTGGAGTCACAATGACAGCACTTCCAGCCATGGCATCACTTCCGGTGGGTCCCGGACAGATCGTCATCCTAAAAAGTGGGTTCCGGTGCTAAAAGGAACCACTGGTGTAGACGGAATGGAACCAGATGGATAGATAAGGACATTTCATAGGTTCTGTGTGGTGCTGAGTACATATACCTTCAAAGCAGCTGTTGCTGGGATCCAAAGAGGGTTTTGTCCTGTATTTTGAGATGGAAAATTGTTCTTGCTGCATGGCAAACTGCCTTATTTAGATACTAGTTAATATAAGCTGGCTGCAACAACTATCCATATACCTCCCCCACATTGCATGTTGCTGCCCATGGATCTTGCAGGCCTCCCCAAACAAGCATATGCCTGCAAGTCATGCAGGCTTCCTGCCCCAGCCCAGCCCAGCCCATGCACATGTTGGCCAGACTGCCTGGCTTTCGATTCCCAGCTGCATCTCGAGCCAAGTGCACTGCCTCTGGAATGGAGTGACCCCCACCTCCTGGCAGGAGTCCTGCAAATTAATTGTGCAGTCTTAATTAAAATTAAGTAATTTTTCATTTGTGCCCAAGCCGGTGCTTTCCCGGTGATTTATTAAAGTGAGCTATGGGTAAATTAGTCACACGCTGACTGTCGTTGCTGTATGACGGATGAGCTGGAAAGCGGTGAGCACAGCAAAGCAAGGATGAAGAGCGGCAGCAAACAACAGGGCACTCGCTCTCTTCCGAGCAGTGTCCTCCTTCCCTGCCTCTGGGATGGTGAATCCCACTGCCAAAGATGCCCCCCTCCACATTGCAACCTTGAGCAGCAGTCACGAAAACTGCTCTTTGATTTATGCTCAGCTGCCGGGCGCGGTTGCAAATTTCTCCTCTTCTCCACCCTGTGCAGGGCTTGGCTTGTGCATTTAATGCTGCATCCAGCTTGGATACAATCGACAGGGTTATTGTGGCTCTGAAAGAAAGAGTGATGTAATGCAGGGCAAGCATGCGACAACAGTGCTGAGGACCTCAGCCTCCCAGTCGCTCCATCAGTTGAGCTTGTCCATGATGTAGATCCCCTGGTCTACAGCCAATGTTCCACCAACCTGCCAATAAGAGTGGTTAGAGACAAAGCCTGATGGCACATCTGCAAGGCAGATTGGAAGGGGTCCAGGTATGTATCTGATACACACCCAGTCCCTCCAGTCCACATGCATCGTCAGCAGCTTCAACACCACAAATGGGGACACCAGCAGAGCCAGTGCAGACAGAATGGTGTACATGCAGCATTTCTGCTTCTGGCAGGAGGTCCTTTGTCCACTTCCCACACATCTCATTTTGTGCAAACGCAATGTGGGAAGCTGTTGGGCAGATTAATTTGAAAGCCATTTTCAAATATGACGGCATTTTGTTGTGTTTTTACTTAAAATAGAACACACATAAAACCTGCATTGACGACAATGTGCACATAGTTGGGTGGGGGGACGGACGGACAAATTAGACTTTCTTTCACGTTCTATCCCACATCAGTTTCTGCTTAAGCATGTCCTTAGCAAGCAGGCACTTGCACTTCTATTTTTAAAAAGTAGTCGCCAAATCATGGCCCTGTGGATCAAGCCAGGGGAGGGCAGGGGAGTTCCTTCCCATGGCTATTTGAGCTGGAAAAAATAAAATCCACTTGTACCAATGGGAGTTTGTTTTCTTTGGAAAACTGCAGCCATGGGGGGGGGGGTGTCATTCAAATCAGGCAATCTTCTACCATGATGGTCCACCACTGCGATCCTAGTCCATGGGAGTCAATCCAGCTGCTATTTAAACTTCCTTTTTTTTAGGCACATAAAGCAATGTGCAGCTATAGATAGCGCATGAGAGCCCGAAGATAGCTTCCAAGTTTTTAGTGCTGGGCTGGAAAGCAGCCTTTTTGGTCTAGGTTTGAGAAGCGAACAACTTCTGGCCACGTCAAGGCACCAACCGAAGGCTCACATCTGTCAGAGGATTCATCTGGCCAGGCTAACCCTAAACCCTCAGTAGTAGCACCCAATGCACATTCATGTGCCATGGGAGACCAGAATAGGGCTTTGTCCTACAGGTCATCCACAGACCTGGTGCCAGTGCTGACCAGCCTCTTTGCAGACACTCTGACGAACACAGAGGAAAAAAATTCAAATGCACAATGGAAGTAGATGGGCTGCCCAGCCATGTTTCATTTCTGTCAGAACTCACCACTGAATCTGGTACCAAGCAATGATCAAGGATGGTCTCCATGCAAACACACCATTGTGGTGTTCATCTCCTGCAAACCGCTGGGCTCATCCCCTCTCTTCAATCATCACTTGGCAGTGCATAGAGGCAGCAGAAAAATGCACAGCCTCACTTCATTCCTTGATTGCTGCCCGGAAGTGGCAAGTGGGAATCACTGCATGCACCAACTTTCATGGATCACTACTGGGCCCACCTTTCTGAAGAGACCAGGGCAGCTATGAACAGTTGCTCCTAATCCTTCACCATTTCTCCCTGCCTTTCTGATATTCTGATTGGCTCACCGTCTGGCAACATGGTTGACTGCAGCAACATCAGCCATAACTGTCTGCTAGTGATCTGCTGCTGGCTGCTCAGGGCATTGTTTGCTCTTAATTGCCTACAATTGTTTGACCCTATTACAAATGTTCCTCACTTAATTTCTTTCCTTATGGTGTTTCCTGGAAATGGGGCTGTAGCTCAACAGTAGAGTACATGTTTTGCATACAGAAAGTTTCAGGTTCAGTGCTTGGCAACCCCAGTGAAAAGAACCAGGAGCATGTGATAGGAAAGGAAGGCCCTGACGGAGTCAGCCAATTAGAGTGGACAATTGTGGTCTAGATGGACTAGTGATCTGATAGGAAGCCCAATCGTATCCCCTGCCAGTCCATAGCATGTAGTGCAGCCAATGAAGAGAGTGCTGCTTGCTGTAGTGTGTGTGTGTGACCAGATGGCTTGGGAGAGATCAGTAATATTTTTATTTACCACTTGGTAAGCTACTTGGTTGCTAGTTGGTCTCCTTGGACCCACATGCCAGCAAAAGAGCAGATGGAAAGTCAGGGGCTGGTGCAGTCTGGGAAAAGGGAATAGGAGCGGGCATGTGGTGCTGCCACTGAGATCTACCTCCTCCTAACCTCAAGCCATCCCAAGCTCCTCCCCCAAACCGCCCCTGACCCACCCCCACTGCCATCTTACCTGTTCTGGTGTGGCCTGGCTGGGCCATTGGTGGGTTCCTAAAGACCCTGGCCATATGTGTCAAGAGCACCTGAGGGCAGTGTGCCTTTCTTGCCACCATGACTTACAGCACTGGACTTACAGCAGCAGATATACTTTGCCCCAGGCCCAGAATAAAATTGGGCCATCATTATCAGGCAGTTTTGATGTGCTCAGTCCCAGATGCTGATTACATAAATTGCACACGGTTTATAGCTGAGTCCCCAGTGAAGTATGTGGAGAGTCTCTCCCACCCCTTCCCCAATACTCTGATTTCTCCATCACTGTTTCCCCCCCCCATTCCGTTCTCACTCCACCCGCACCACAAAACATCCTGCGGAGACTCCTCAGAACATTTCACTGTGCCAAACACATGGCAGCGGAGGCACCGCCGGTGCTGGTGGGAGACTGGTCCATGTGTGCATGAAGGAGACTGACCGTGTGTCTTGACAAGTCACAGGAATAGATGGAAGGGGGAGAGAGAGACCACGAGGACTATGAGCTTCAGGGCCCAATGCAGGACAGGGGATGCATCATTTGTTCCTTGGGGTACTGAAAAGTGCTGCACGTCCATCATGGAGTTCCAGGGAGGACAGCAATCAGCCCACCGACAACCGTCACAGTTCACTGTTTTTCTGGAATCCGTCTCTGCTGAGTGACCAGGACTGATGAAGATGGAGCACCTGAGGCTCCATGTCTTTGCATGCCAGGCAGGCAGGCAGGCAGGCTGGCTGGCTGCCTGAGGAAGGCAGTGAAAATAGAGCATCTGGGAGTCCAATGTGCTGCGTGGCTTGAATTCCCCTTCTGGGGTATTCCTGGGACTGAGGCTGCTGGCCTGGCAGCGCCCCAAGCTCCTTCCCAAACGCACGCTGCCTGCCCTTCACGACCCACTGCTCGGTAAAGAAGCCTGCTGTTCCTTCTCCCCACCTGCTTTGATTACAATTCTGCCACTGTAAGCAATGCTGATGAGAGCACAGGACCGTCAGTGGAGAAATATGGCATTATACAGCTTAATGGCACAGAACTCCTGCAGCTCTGATGTTTGAGCGAGCCCATTAGTTGACTGATAGAAACATAAGATTATAAAATAACTATTTACTCGTAGCCTGCTGACACTATTGCAGAAGCACAGACAGCGGGGAGCGGGGAGCTGCCCCTGTGAGAGACAGCCATGCAGACAGCAGGTGGGCGATGGCAAACTGAGCTGGTGCGACGACTGTCCCACACCCTCACTGCCACTAGGGGGAGCCGCTTCAATGCTGCACAATGGCCTCTCAAGATGCTAACATATGGGGCAACATGGGGGCCTGCATACCCATTAGGTATGAAAGCTGCTGCCTCATGGCCCAGAGATAGTGTCTGTTTCTTAAACCACTCTGAAGAAAAGAGAGGAATATCTCTTGAAGTGCCTCTGTCACCAACCATCAATTTCCACCTGATATGGTTTTATGTGGGACTCTGTTTCTGCCCTATGGCATTTAGTAGAAGAGGGTGAGCAAATGGACCGTGGCAGCAGGAGCAGCAGCCCAAATAGGCCTCTTCCTTGCAGATATATATATTTAAACAACCAGGGTTGTCTTGAGTGTTAGAAGTGGCAACACTACAACAGCCCGAAGAATCTGGAGAAAGGTGTTTTATGTGTTCTGTTGAATGTGGATTTGTTAGCTAACTTGAGTTCTGGAAAGGCAGGATAGAAATCTTTTCATGTTAAATAAATATGTTTTTCTGTCAGTAAGCTTTTGCTTCATCTCAAATTATTTCCTGTTATGCCTCCTTTTTGTCTCCCATCTAGTTTCCCAGGAAGGGCTTTTGTGGTGCGGACTGGTGTGTTCTGTATCTATGAACTGCAAAGCCTCGTGTGAGAAAACACTCCCTCCAGGCAAAGAGTCCAAGGGCGCAATCCTAACCTGGAGTTAGGCTGGCACAGTTAGGCCAGCAAAGTTTGGCCAGCACAAGAGACATACACAAAAGTATGTTTGGACCACCCTCGGATTCAGAGAGGCCAGCACACAGACATGCACCATCCTCCATGACTCCAAGAGTGGTCCAAAAGTGATTACGGTGGCTCTGGTGTCAGCCAAAATTTGTTAGCCTAACTGTGCCGGCCTAACTCCATGTTAGGATTGTGCTCTGGATTTTAACAGACCAATCAGGGCTGGAGTCAAAGGTCAACATTGCTGGGCAGCTGCCAAGAGCCCAGGGCTTTCAGAATGGCTCATAGCTGATCCCTGAGACTCTCTCTGTGCCTGGGGATGGCCTTGATGCCTGGCAGCCTGCTAAATGCAACCCCCTATACCTGATGATGCGCCAGCCTCTACTTCTCCCACTCTCCAAATAAAAGTCCTATCCAGCCTATCCAGTCCTATCCAGCCTAATGTGGCAGAAACAACAACAAAACCATCATTATAGAAAAGCAATCCACACCATGCCCACAAGGAATGAATATCAAAGAACCATATGTCTTTGTTGACTTTGCTCAACAAAACAGGATTCCTCTGGATTTGGGCTTACTGTCTCTATTGTGTTCATTGTGTTGCAGTGTTTTCTCACAGTGTGGGTGATTGGGGGGAAATAGAGACTAGAGAGGGAGAAGAGCTGGACCACATCGTTGCCATGGAATTTCCTATGCCAATTTCATCCAGCAGCTCTTGGTGGTGCTTAAATCCCAATGCAACGGCACACCTAAGCACAACCTTGACAAAAATTATATGTTTTAAAAATTGCAAATGTTCTGAATTACAGAGTTCTACGAGAGTCCTGCATCCTACAGTAATGATCAGGACTCGGTTCTTGTGACCCTCAAGTAACCTAATCCAAACCTAATCGCGCTGCTCTGAGACTGTGAAATCTAAGGATGAATTAAAAATCAAAAAGGAAATCATATGATTTCCTCCCCTCTTATCCATAATCCTCGTGGGTCAATGTTGATTATTTGAACACAAATTCTTCTGGTTGAAAATCCCTCCTGCCACATTTTGCAGTAGTCCTTTTTTGGTGACAGTCTTTTGTATAAAAGTAATTCCACAAACATCCTACCCAGTGATGTCATCCGGGCATGCCAGGAACCAGAACGCCGGATGATTGGCAGCCCTCCGCCCCTATGGCGGAGGCCAGCCACGCCTCCCTGCGCCTCCCTGCGCCTGGAATCACTCCATTTCAGAGCGATTTGGACTCATGGGAGGGAGGGAGGGCGGGCCCAGGAACAGCTCGCCTGTCCTTGGAAGGCGGCGCGGCCCGGGCCCGTCCGCGGAACAAGCGGAATGCCGTACCGGCCCGTTCTGCCCGGATGCCACCGTTGATCCTACCCCACCATGGGGAACTGACGAAACTAATGCTTTCAAGGGATGTCTCATCCATAAGCTCATGCTTTATTATAGTAACTAGATGGTGCCATAATAACACCACCAAGTGACAGATTATAAGCATTCCTCCAAGGAAATGTTATCTCACGTACAGTTCTCTCCACAAACAGTGTCCTTGCATTCACTGAGAGGGAGGGGAAAGTGGATCTATCTTTCAGGAAGATTCAGAACTACAGGTCAATCCCAAACAAGGATGTACCTACAAAAAGACAACCCAGAAGGATACCATGGCCAAAAGTGTCAATGCCACTGAGCTATCCAGGAGAACCAGCAGGGACACATTCCTCCTGCCCACTTCCCAACCAAGATTGTCAACTAGGGCAACTGATTTATAAGTATGTCAGATATTACAATACAGCACATCTTGAACACCTTAACAAGAAAGGGAAGGCAATTTTGCTTCCATCCAGGAAGAAGGAAATCTGAAGGAGTGCAGGAAGTATGTGGCATCATACAGGTCAACTGCAGAAAGATAACCTTGTATAAGAAAGCTGCTCCCAATGACCCTCATCAATCACAGAGTCACTTTACTGGCAAAATCAAACCTTTTCTGGTGCCTGCACAACCAACCATTGGATCCATAGAGGAACAGCAGACTGGGATGCTGAAGACCTTTCTGTTTCTCTGCATCTCCATCTCACTCACCTGAGGCTCGGCTTCAGTTACAGCTTGGCCTGAAAAGTGGAAAGTGGCTCTCCTCACACTATCTGCGATGGAAAAATGGACTGGAAAAGCACACCACCTCCTCGAAGGAAACCTCGCTGGGCGATAGTTCGAATACTGTGTTTCTTTGGTGTTTCTAATCATGGCAGAAAAAACAGCACATGCTCAGTTGGAGGAACTTTTCTGAGCCTTCACATGCTTCACCTGGCAACAGCTCCAGCATTTTCACTCTGTCAAGTGCTCATAGACAGGCTGTTTGGTGATGGGAGACCCAGAGATGGCAGCAAGCCACACTTGCGCATTCTTAGGAATGAGACTATTTGGGGAGTCCGAGAGAATTAATCTATAGTCCAACAGCAAGCCCCATTAGGCTTTGTCACTTGCCATCCATCTACCTTGTAAGGAACTCATTCCGCACTTTACTCTCTTAGTCTGTCACAGGCAGATGAACCAGAGGCCACTCCGTCCAAATGGACCACTCCTGGGGACCATATTATGGAATTTCTACAGACTGATGTTCAACAGGGGCCATCAGGTGAGAAAAGCCTGATTTGTGGCCATTGAATCAATGCTGTGTGTCAAAGGAGTGGAAAGATTCTTATAGGCGGGTGCCACAGGAATAGCAATGAGTGATCAGCAGTTGTGGCAGTTGCTGGAGAATGAGCGCAATCATCTGTGTTCTGCTTGTCACAGATTGCCTCGACACATTGCTGGGTTAAAGCCATGGGCAAGGTTCTTTCTCATCTGTGAAGTTAGTCTGCAGAGTAGAGGCTTTTTTCTCCTAGCTGGCATAAAATGACACACACGAGCATCTTGTGTGCTATCAGAGAGAGAGAGAGAGAGAGAGAGAGAGAGAGAGAGAGAGAGAGAGACTCTTGTATAATTCAATGCTATATACAATGGCATGTCACTTATGTGTGTGCATATGTGTAGTCACATGTTTTTAACTGAATAATTAGCTATAGCCTTAAAAACTTCAGGATACTGGACAAAGACAAATCCTTTTGGATTTTCATATCTGTGAAGGGGATGGCTGCAAGGTGCAGGGCCTTTTCTGTTGTGGCACCACATCCCTGAAATCAGGTACCAGAAGACTTGAGGACAGCCTCCTCACTACTTGGTTTCTGGTGGGGTTTAAAGACTTGTTTGTTTTGCTTGGCTTTCTAGGAGGGAGGAGACCTCCCTTTTTAATTCCTATTGCTGCTTTTATGTTGTGACTTCTATGCTGCTGCTGTTTTAAGTTTTAATCTGCTCTTGTATCATTTTTAATTGTTTTAACGGTTTTATTCTACCATTTGTATTTAAATGTTTACCTTTTGTATGCATTCCTTTTATGTTGTATTGTATACCGCTTTGAGTACCAGAAAAGTGGTATATAAATCCTTTAAATAAATAAATATGCCTGTGCAGGAGATCACTGACCCTCCCATATAGTAATATCCATCTGTAACACACACAACCATGTTCACATGTGCACACACAGAATCACCCATTGGATACCTAGCTCATAGCCCACAACCCAGACTCTATCCTGTAACATACAGGGTATGTACCCAGTGTCTCTCTTTCACTCTCACACAGGGCGCAGTCCTAACCTGGAGTTAGGCTGGCACAAGGGAAACCAAAAGTATGTTTGGACCACTCTCAGAGTCAGAGAGGCCAGCACACAGATGTGCGCCACCCTCCCTAACTCCGAGAGTGGTGCAAACGTGCTTTACGGTGGCCCTTGTGACGGCCAAATTTTGCTGGCTTAACTGTGTCGGCCTAACTCCAAGTTAGGATTGTACCCACAGTCATGTGCCTTGCACGTAGTCGCGTACAAAACTCCAAATCTGGACGCTATTGGTCCAATCACTAGGCTCCCTCCAGGTCTTCCTCATCTGAGCTGAGCCTGCTGTAACTCCCTCAGGAGCATCATTTTCTTAAATGCCCATATGCCACAGTGAGTGAGTCATTCAGGAGTAGCACAAATTGTAATGAAACTTCTCAGCTGAACTAAACATCCCACCTGTTTGGGTAGCCAATTACATCAGATGTTCAGTTCTGGGCATTACACCAAATGAGCATGGGGGAGTGGGCACGATCCCTCTCTCCCATTTATGTGCCTTCCAAGTGCCTTCCATCTTAACAGTCCTGCAGTCTTTCCTGTGTAACACGATGTAGACCCATATTAGAGGAGACACAACATTATTGCTGTAGTGCTTGCAAAAATAAATGCTGATTCACGGTATAATTATACACTGTTGATTTATTTATGTAATGCTAATTGAGCACACATAGATGAGTCTATGGACAATTAGATTCACTGCAGTAAGATCTAGTTTTATATGTATTTATGTAATCAGCACTCAGTCTATAGCCAAATCTGTCCGCATCTGAGTGTATAATTATCACTGGTGCTAGTCAGAACTGTGGGCCTAGGAATGCTCTTGTTCTGCTCCTCTATAGGCTCAGGCCAAGGGAGAGAAGTGCTTGGACAACAGAGAATGGCTTGAAAGCCAACTGCCACAGTGGCATTCCTAGAGGGGGCAAAACAATACATTTTGCAGGAGCCTGAGCTCCTGTGTAAAGCGGACCTTCTCCCTTGTCTTCAGAGCCATTCACAGTTTGGAGAGCTGGCTTGGAGGCTTTACCTCCTGTACTTGGCTTGGAGGATTTGCTCTCCGAGCTGTGAATGGCTCTGAAGGGGAGGGGCTGCTTAACAGAGGAGCTCGGGCTCCTGCAAAACTTAGCGTTTGCCCCTCCCCCTGGAACACCACTGAAACAGTACAAAGTGGTGCTGCCTGTATAGTGAGTAGTGTAAGACTACATTAGCTCAACAATCCCTTCTGACATTAAAACTTCCAAAACAGGTATTAGAAAGCAGATGGAAGTCCTCCCAACTTGGAGAAAAAGCTTCACATAAAATTTAACACAAGCACACATCTTTGTAGGTTGATTCAGGATCCCAGTTCTAGTATGATGTTCTGGAGCAGCTGTTCCTGATTACTTAGGTTGAGTAAGGTGGGAAGTAAGCAGAACTGATCTCAGCACAGTGTCAGTTTCCAGAAACCATGACATGGTCCTGGAGTTCCCAGGATAGCTCCTTACTAATCCTCGGCAAAAACTCAGATAGCTTCTCTTTCTCTTCCTAGATTCCAACTTTTTTCCTCTTTCCTGCCGCAGACTGCACCTGCCCAGGCAGAACGCTGCTCTCAGCCTGTCTCCCAGAAGACAGGAGCACCCCATATTCATGGCTCTAGGAATATCAGTGGAATATCATGAAAAGGTTGTTTCATGTGGACCTTGTTCTTGTACCGGTGGTGGGAGCGAAGAGTGTAAAAGGTTCATGTATAAAAGGTTCAGGTGAGGGTGACTGGGTTCACTGGGGGAAAGGTAAAAGCCTCAGTGAACAGAACCCCTTTGCTGCTCTCAGGGAAGGTTTGCCTCATTGTGTGCTGTGAGTATAGGGGATGAGGGAGGCTGTGATAGTTGTCTGTCTGAGGTAAAACTCTGTGAGGTGTCTTTTGTTTTTCCTTTTGAGTTACTCTCAGCTTATAAACAGAGGGTTTTACTATAGGGAGGAGTCCTGTAGGTGGGAGCCTCCCAGCTTGTAATTTTACTCTTTGGGTTACAGAGGCTTTGTAATTTTATTTGTAACCTTATATGTATGTTAATAAAAATTGGGTTATATTTCTTCTGGTTGCTTTCTTTTGAGAGAGGTTTGCCCTGGAACCCCTTTTATTGTATGTAGCCTGGGCTGGTGGCAGTGGCAGTTACCCAAGGCGAGGGAAGTCGTCGTCGTCGTCGTCGTTGTCGTCGTCCCCCCATAACAACTTTAACATTCATTAAGCAAACTTCTTCAGCTATATCCAGATGGACCTAGGCCAGGAGAAAAGGTGATTTCTTCACTTTGCACAATGCAACTGGATATCACATAACCATTGATCCCTGAGGACTATAAAGGGCTGGCACCAGGGGTCAGCATAGTTGGGGGACATGAGCCCTGAGAAGGGCCACTACTGATTCCTGTGACCACCTCTGTGACCATGGCCTTTGTGGGTGACAGCAGAGTGATGCTTTTGGACCCATCCGGGACATTTTGCTGAGAGCTCCCTAAAACCTGGAGCTGGCCCTGCCTGAGAAGCAGTTTGAGGTAAAGGTTACTTATTGTGTAGCCGTAGGTCCCGTGGAAATGTGTGGATCCTAATACCACCAGCAGACCAGACTGATTGTCTTTTCCATCACCTTTTACTGTCATAAACAAAAAATGTTAACATGTACAGCTCTGTCAGGTGTGGATACATATTGCTTTCTCAGGTCAGGGAGTTCCTTCCTGTGCTAGAAAGACACCTCAGTTCAAACTAGGCCCATCTATATTATCTACAATGCAAAAAAACTCTCTGAGTCGCTTCACACAATTTCTACAGTGGTACCATCCAGAACACTCCTTCTGCCAGACTGCATCTGTTTTGTTGCAGATACATGTGACAGGAAATCCCAATTAGCACATCTACATAGAGAAACAGGAGCATGGGCACCCATGCATTTTGTGTGCGGCAATCCTGCTTGAGTTGCAAGAAGAAGGGAGAAAGAAGCAAGATATTCTCAAGTGGGCAGAAAAAAATCCCTGGAGGGAAACCTTCCCTGAGGGAAAAAAAAAGACAACCCATCTTCATTTCCCCACCCCAGCTTGGCCCAGTTTCTGGCTCTGGCCTTGTGCCTCACATTGGTGGTGTAGTTGTACTCTGACAGGATGTCAGGAAGTGGTGTGGGAAGTCTGCAGAGTGCACCCGAACACTTGACAGCAGAGAGCAAGTTTTAACAAGCAATTAGAGGGAAATTAAAGTTTTGCTTTTGAGGCCGCAAATTAATTATTGCTTTCCACCAAAGAGGCCTTTGCTGATAGGCACCAGAACGGCTATCGGGATGACATGTGGGGCTGCACAGGGCACCAAGCTGGCAAAGCAAGTGCTTCACTTTCATGACACTTGGGCTGGTAGCCTTGATTTCAGGGATGGCCCAAGACCTCTCAGCATCTGAGGCAGTGCTCCAAAAGCCGTCCTGCTTATCCAGTGGTACAATAGCTGCTGCCTCTGTCACTCCTCCACTTCCTCCTCCCTGGATTGGAATGCAGAGGACAGAGGCAGGCAACTGGATGAAGTCAGGTGTGCCTGACAATCTGCTACCTGAGGCTACTGCTTCTGTCGGCCTCACAGAAGAGCGGCCCCTGTTGACTTTAGTGCATTTTACTGCCAAGCTGCTTCTCTGCGCATCTGGCCAACATAAGGGCAATATCATTTCCCACTCATCTCAACGAGAAAGGTCAGCAATGGTGGATGTAGCTGACCAAAGGGAAGGACTTATACCAGGGAAGACCAGGAACCCAAAAAGAATCCGGATCTGATGTGAAGAATGCACAAGATACTTAATTTCCAGCTCTGACTTCTCCACAGATAACACTCTCTGTTCCCAGACCAACCATCCCTCAGACACCTGTGTCTGTTTCCTGTAAACTTTGGACTTGACCTTGCTGGTGGTTTTACAGAATGAAAGAGAAGCTTCTTTTCTTCTGGTCAACAAGCCACTGTTTCAGGCTGTGTGGTGTAATGAAGACCTCCAGAGCAATGAATGAGAACTAGACTGAGCTCTTGCAAAAGACATTGATATTCATTGCCAAATTCAATAAGTTGTGAATCTGAATTTTCATTTCTTTTTTAAAAAGCAAGTTTCCGGTCCATAGGCTGCAAAGTCAAGACTGAACATACAAGTCAATGGATCTGTAATATCTTGAATGTCAGAAAGGGCTCTGAAAGGGTTTCTCCCTCCTGGACAGGAAGCAAGGTTATCAGTGGCCTGCATATATCCCTGAATACAGTCCCTCCCCATGTTTAGCTGCAGTAGAATAAATTATGCAAAATCCAGCATCCAGGCAGATGTACACAGTGTGGGCACCGGTAATAGAATTTTGTTTTTGTCAGTGTTCAGTTGAATCATGTCAGTGTAACGTGCTGGCTTTTTGGGACATGTATACACATGGCCAGGGCTGTGGCTTGGTGTGTGGGTATGCACAAGTGGTTTTAAGCTACCTGGAGGCATGTTGATCTCTGGCAAAGCAAGGACCATCAAGCAGATGAAAAAGCCTCCCTGAAACGAAGCCTTTCACAAGGAGAGGTATATGCCAAAAGGAAGGCTACACACTGTCCTCTACAGACCATTTCACGCCCGCTGGACTGTGATGATGTCTTATCGCACTCCACGTCCAGCGACAGCCTAGCTCGGCTAGGGAGAGTGAATTATTTTAATGCCGGTACATTTATATCACCTATTGTTATTCCAACATTAAGGCAGTTCTGAGCCAAAAGGGCTGTGCTCAGGGAGACGATGATTTTCTGTGCTGGGAAATGGAAGCGGGACTCCAGCTTTGGCATTAATCAAGCACTACACAGAGAGAAACTCCCCATGCTGCAGCATCACTTCCCTCCCTTCCAACAGGTAAAGAAGGAAGAAAGTGAGACAGAGAGATCCTCTCTACAATGAGCTCTCGTAGTCGATGCAAGCGGAATCGATTCCGGCAACCGGCTGCCCCCACCTTCATCCTGCAACCCAAACCACCCGCAGGTGTCTCGAATGAGATGCATCACCATCCGGGAAAAAGGACAAATCTATTAGGAGGAACAGGGATTTAATTACAAGGCATTCTAGCAGCAGTGTGAGCTGAGGATCAAGAGACACGACAGCAGAAGGGCCATCAAGGAACACAGATTACCAGAAATTAGGCTTTTTCATGCATCAGACTGACAGCTGTGGGAACCCAAGGACGGATGCTTGTTGCACTCCAAGAGGGCTGGGAAGCTGCGGAAGGAATAGAGAGCAGCAAAGGGAGGCTATTTCAAAGGAAAGAGCTGGGAAGGGGGGCTTGTTCACCTCCTGTCACAGCTGGCGATGGACACAGAAAGCTGCCAGAGCTGAGTCAGACTATTGGTCTGTCTCGCTTGGTACGGTCAACCCTGATTGGCAGTGACTCTCCAGGGCAGATCTTTCTCAACCTCACCTGTAGGTGCAAAGGATCAAGCCAGGGACCTTTTGCATACAAAACAGGTGCTCAACCCCTGAGCTAGAGACCCTCCCCAATCTGGAGATGGGTAGCTCAATTGTGCACAGTTTGTGTAGGCGGCCCATGTTTGATCTGTGATGCCTCACCTTTTAGGCATCTTTCCCAAATACTTGGAAAACAGGCCATGGGGGGGGGGTTAAAGGCACGCTTCACTCATCCGTGCAAATAGCTGCACATATATTTTCTCAATAAGCTCCCGGTACAGTGGACATGAAGCTGCAGGAGAGCCCAGTTAATATTGCTTCCCCAGGTCCCAATGTTCTTTTTGCCTGATCAGTCAGAGCTCACAAATGCAAAGATGCAGCATTGCTTCTAGAGCAGGAATTCCTGGAGACAGCTTGGCTTGCTCGGTGGCACTCTCCTAAAATGAGGGGCAAATGTGCTGCCTCTGGAATGCAACACACTAAATCAGCCATTTTCAACCCCTGTGCCGCAGCACTTTGGTGTGCCACAAATGGTGTACAGGTGTTCTGGGAGAATTTGAGGAAGGATCATTTATTAGTAGGGTCATTGGGGGGTGTCAGCCCCCCCACCAGCAGCACGGTGTACCTTGTCAGTAGTCAAAAAGCTGATAATGTGCCTTGACAATTTTATCCTGGCACACCTTGTCAGTGTGCTGTGAGATGAAAAAGGTTGATCTCTGCACTAAATATTTGTGGCCCATATCCCAAGTTAACTATTCAACAGGGACCTTGTGAAAAGACTGCTCTGTCCTTTCCCCTGCTAACTTTATCCATTCCACCTTCCACAAAATGTGATTTGCAAACCTATTCCCAGCCCCGCATTGCTTTACTTTGGGGGATTGTTTCTTTGTTGCACTGTGTTCAGAGCTGCAGCATGTGTTTGCGCCAGAGCATAGCTTTTGTCCATGCAATGTGTCTGCATCATTTAATTCACACTGACTGCATTTTAGTCTATCTTGCCGTATTGGTGTCACCAGTGATTGGTGTCAATAAGGAAAAGAACACAGAAGGGAGTATTATAGTACATTTTTAAGCAAGTGAGGTTTTACAATGGCATAGGAGAAAGTGGCTGAACAAAAAGCCCTTTAGCCTTTTGGGTGTAAAAATGCCCAGAGGCTTCGCATAAGGCTTGTGGCTACAGATATAGTGCTGGGAATGCTGTGCTGTATGACTGCAAACATGCACCTTGAGCCAGAGATTTGCCCCAGAATAAGGGGCATTTGGCAGGATTTACAGGGCATTCTAGATAAGATGGCTCACTCATGAATGACCACCCAGTTGGGAAGCCAGATGGCCTGGAGCAGAGCACTGCTAGGAGCACCAATGCTGCAGCATCTGCATTATTTCATGTATTCTCCCAGGAGCAATTCAAGGTGCTGTTTTGACCTACAAAACCTGTGACAATCCTAGTCCAAGGTAGTTTAGAGGCTGCCACGAAGAGACTATTGACTGAACGAGAGCACCCTCTTGAGGCTATTGCCTTGCATCAAATAAGAACAGTTTTGGCATTCAGAGCAGCATTCTTGGTGAATTCCTGACAATCTTGGAGACTTGCCAGATGTTCTATATGTCTGGCTTTAGGGAGCCAGGACAAGAATATAGTAGACAGTAGTGAGGAGTTGTGTATTCTTTCCCTTGTAAACCTCTGTAAGCTTTCACTATTTTAATGGATTTTCAACTGGGAAGCTTATGTCTGCTTTGTCCTGTATTGCTGCCATCCTGAGCCTTTGAGGTGATGTGAGGCTATTCGTTTGACTAAGTGACAGCATCTTCATGAGAATCTATCCACAGTCTGATGGTTCCTGGATTGTGTATATGCATAGTCAAAATATGCACATATGTTTGATTGCATGTATATGTGACACCAGAATATTTTTAAAGCACTTGGATACCTACATGCACTCATCCATGGGTAGCAAGCTGTGTAGCCTTAATGCGTAAATGGCCTTTTTGCTCATTGTCATTCTATATCTACATCTTCTGAAAATGGTTGCCTGCAGAACTGAGGGGAGAAGATGGTGATTCACCCTTCAATGCCATGACCAAACAGCTGTAGGCTATAGGCATTCCTATGGGGGGGAATGTTAAGTTTTGCAGGAACCTGAGCTCCTTGTAAGGCTATCCTTCCCTCTTGCCTCCAAAGCCATTCGTGGCTCAGAGAACAAAACCTCTAAGCCAGCTCTTCCAGCCGTGAATGGCTCTGGAGGCTAGGGGGAGGGGCCACCTTACACAGGCACTCAAGCTCAAGCTCCAGCTCCTGCAAAACCTAGCTTCCCCCTATACTATAAGAACACCTCTGGTTGTAGGTCCAGGAAGTTTCCATCGTCACTACTTAGGTGAAAAGGCAAGGGTAGAGAGACTCAAGGAGGATTCTTCTTTCACTTTTCTGCCTTCAACACTTTAGTCAAGCAGCTGTGGTAGGCCATTGTTGTCATCATCATACATTTCCATACTGAGGTTCTCCCAGGCCTTATCCTTACATAGGGAAGTCCCTGTGTCCATTTTACAGATGAGGACAAAAAGAAGTGTGAGCTGTTACATTGTCAGCAGACTGAGAGAACCTGGGAACTGTGACTCTCATGTTTCCTGCTTTGTGCAGCTACTGGAACAGTATGTCGTAGATGTCATGATGGAATTTAGCGACATCACAAACCATGTTGTGAAAAAGTCTCTATTGGAAGGTCTGCTTGAAGTCAGGCCACAAGGTTCACTCTGGATCCCCTGGGAGAGCAAGGCCTAGAGATGAAGTATTTAGAGCTAGTAACGACAAAAAACATGGTGACTGCAGCAACAGGAGCTGGGGTTATGTTTCTGTTGGCCAAGACTATCCTGGCAGGGCTCAGAAGCCCATGCTACAAACCTCAGCCAGTTCCCTTAGCCAGTAAGTAAAGTGGGATTCAAAGAGATGGCAAGACATTCCCAACATGTTTGGTTGTATTCTGAAATTGTTCTGGTCATGCAACAAACAAACAAACCCGCATAGTATTTTTCAAGCAGTAGCCATTTAAGTATGAAGGGACCATATTACAGTTTGATAGTCATGCACTTTCTTTGCAACAGAAGATCCCAGAGGGTTCAGTCCAGCTAAAGCTTGGAAGGAGCCCTCTCTGAAACTCGGTAGATTCCCACCAGTCAATATTGAACAAACTGAGCTGGGTGGACCAATGGCCTGACAGCATAAGGCTCACTCTTAGGTTCCCAACTCCCAAGTGCCAAACCAAGAGGATTGCAAGCTGCCATTTGGGTTGTGCTCCAGATGTGGAATAACTATCACATTTGCCTAATAATGCTTCATTTGCAATATTGCCCTCGGATATTGACCAATAGTTGATTCTGTTGGAAGAGTGACCATGTGTGAGCAGTGCCACCTAGTATATAGTCATAAGAACATAAGAAGAGCCCTGCTGCATCAGGCCAAAGGCCCATCTAGTCCAGCTTCCTGTATCTCACAGCGGCCCACATGAGACAACAAGATGCTTGCATCCTGTTGCCACTCCCTTGTATCCGGCAAGTCAGCAGGTATAGGAACAGGTTGAGTATCTTTTATCTGGACTGTTGGGATGGAAAGGTGTCTGGATTTCAGAATTGCATAAATATAATGAGAAATGCTTCCTCTTCCTCTTTTCACTTACCCATTTGGGTATCTCAATCAATCAAAAAGGCAGAAGAGCTAGCCGAGAAGGTTAATGCCTCCATTTGCCCAAAGATAACAGCTGAAGGTCGTGAGCTCCAGACTACCAGAAGTCTCTGTGAGCGGCAGACCTTGCAAACTGTGGCTGATTAAAAGCTGAGTTCCAGCTGCTTCATGGGAGGAGGAGTGTGCTGAAGTCAGCTGCGTCTCTGGTGGGAGCAGGGAAGCCTCTTATCAGCCAGCAGAAGACAGACGGGTGGCTAAGAAAGAAGGCTAAATCCAGAAAGAAAGATCTGTATGAGTGTTGTTCATTTCTGTAAATTGTAAAAACCTTCGGGTTTGTGAATAAAAGTCTGCCTATGTACACCGCCTTGAGTTACAGTCATTAGAGAAACCTAGTGATCTTAAGAAAGGTGGTATATAAATACATGAAAAAAAGTATTTATATACAGCTTTTCAACATGAAGTTTCCAAAGCGGTTTACAGGCAAATAATAATAATGTTAAATTGCTCCCTGTTCCAAAGGGGCTCACAATCTAAAAAATGCAGAACACCACCAGCAACAGCCACTAAAAAAGACACTGAGCTGGGGTGAAGAAGGACAATTACTCTCCCCCTGCTAAATATAAGAGGAACACCACTTGGAAAAATGCCTCTTGCCCAGTTTGAGGGGGGTATCTGCTGGTCTCTTCTTCAAGTGTATAGTGTATGTAGTGTATGTAGTGTATAGGCACACACTACAGAGCAGAACATAGAATTTATAGCCTGTAGGTGGGAATGAGCACAAGACATTCTAGTGTTCACACTACAGAGAGTTTTAAAAAAGTCTTGGACAAAAATGTCTGGATTTTGAATTTTAGTCTGGGTTTTGGATATCTGAATAAGGGATAATCTATGTTTATATATATATGTTAATTGCCACCAGTAGGGGGAGCTGTGACCTGTCTTGTTGCTATTTAAAGGGCTCATGGGTTGTTTTGTCTGACCTGGCCTCTGGTTACTTTCTTTTCCTGTTTTTTTTGCTTTGTCTAACAATGGCTGGAGGCTTTTCATTGTTGCAGTAAAGTTCCTAACAAAACTCAGTTTTGCTGCGTATAAGGCTGATTGATTGGCTCTGCTAACGGATTCAAGATATTTTTGTGCTCCCTTACACCTGCATCACAGAAACCTAAATTCTGTCCTGGTCTTGACTTGTTTCTTTTGGGGTCTGCATTATTGGTTGTGCACTGCTGGAAGTCTGCCTTTGTTTTGCCTATGGTGTCTTCTGTGAAGCAGGAAGTAATCTAACGAATGCAAATGAAATGTCAGGCTCCTTCAAGTGCCTGGCAAAGTATTCCTTTGGAGAACCAGAATTCAAAGAGAGCGCTTGGTTGAAAGAGGAGAATGCATAGCACTAGTAATCTTGAAGAAAGCACATTGTCAAAATGCGCCAGGCATTTTTATGTACCTGCTCCACTCAGCAGTGATGGCAAGTTCATAGTTGCCTTTCCTGTTGCCTTCCTGCTGTGTTTGGGACTGCCCCTTGTTGCTTTTGGTTTCTAGGGCTTGCTCTAGAAAATATACATGAGAGCATGCATGAGAGCATACATGAGAGCACACCAGCAAAGGACTCTGGAGAACTTCGGGGGCTCCTGCGCTCACTCAACCGCAAGTCAGACGACTACTCCAAGAACATGATCCTACATGGCATCACCCGGTGCGTTTATCTACTGGATGTGGAGGTGAGAGTCCAGAATTCCAAGGCACATGCTTGGGGTGGCATCAGAGGTTGGCCGGGTTAGGCAATGGCTGCTTCGGGCCTACCAGAGGGTCCATCTTGCCAGGTGGACTCCTTGCTCAGTAGCAGGCACAGTGCCCAATGCACCTTCAGGGGGAGGTGCAGGGCAAGACTTCCAGACACCTGGCGGTGCCACTGCATAGAATCATATGATGTGGAAGAGTAAACCTAAGGCTGAGGCTGCAATCCTATCCACACTTTCCTGGGAGTAAGCCCCGCTAAATACAATGGGACTTACTTCTGAGTAGATATGCATAGGATTGTGCTGTGAGTACCTGTACATTCCCCAGGTTCAACCATACCCTCTTGCGTTACGGTTTCTTTCACAGGATTAGATTACAGTACATTTGAGCCTTTAAATTTGGATCTGACCCATTACAAGTTAGAGAGGTAATGTATGTGATTTACGGTCCAATCCTACTAGCGTACTCTGCTGGCAGAACAAGCATTCCAGTGGTACAGTGTGCTATCTGGTAGTCATAAAATGCAACCCGCAAAAGAGTCTGGGCTGGCAGCCATCAGGAGCCAGGTCCGAATAGCAGTGGAACTGACCACATCAGCAAAGAGCCTGCAGGGAGTAGGAGGAAGCCGAGGATGTGTGTGGATGAATAGGGTGGAGAATGGGGTAGCAATGGAAGGGGGAGCCAATCCAGGAAGGGAGTGGGTTCAGTGGTAGCAGTGCCTGCCGAATCCTAACCCTCTTCTCAGACCCAATACGCCTTTAGGGCAGACTTGCACCAGTGGTATGATTTATGTAGACCCAGCAGGGGTTATCATCGGATATTGGCAGAGCTGCTACTGCGAGTACCAGCCCCTTCCCACCCTCAACCCACACATATCCTCCCCGCCCTAGTTCCTCCACTCCCTAGTCCACACACCTCCTGCCCACTACCCACTCCTTGTGCTGACTTACTGGTACTGAGTCTTCTCCAGAATCTCAGTGCATGAGGCCGTGCCTCACCACTTGTGGTAGCAGCCTGGCTACGCAGAATAGCATGTCACATTTTGCAACTGCTGTAAAGCTCACTGCACCATGAGAATGCATAGTCTGGCAGCACAGTGGCTCAATAGGATTGGGCCTCTAGAAACTCGGGGCATCATCAGTCAAGTACTTTTGAACCCCATTTATCTCAATGGGAGAACTGAGCAATTGGTGACACCCAATGAGCTGAAATCAATGGGATCAGCATAGATCTGAGAGATCATAAGGTCTTATTTGTAAGTGAAATGTTTTGGATGTTTTGTGATTCAGTTTAGCCACGTTCCCTGCTAACTTCCTGTGCTCTGTTTCTCTAGGCAGCTGCCTGTACCTATGAGGACATCAAACTGGTGGCCTCCTTCATGGATGATCCAGACATGGGCATCAAGATTCAGGCACTACATGCCCTCAAGGCCTTCACTGGTATCGGGAAGTTTAGAAATAAAATTCAGGTAACTCCTTATAGTAGACTTTGCTTGCCCAGATGATACACTTCATGCAGCATGTCAAGGCTGATTCACACATTGGTAAGGGGTTTGATCTAGTTGGTTCTTTCAGACATAAGAATCTGTTGGTTCTTTCAGACATAAAAGTTGCAATTAATGTTGCAGTTATTGAGTGCTGAACATGCATGTATGAACTCAGTTACAGAAGACAGTGCATTTGAATGCTGTCAGCTATGACATCACATGTAACCATGGGTCCTGTCCAGTGGTGTCATTCAAATGATTTAGGAACAGGAACTCACTTTTGATTGGCACTTGTCGGGAACCCGGAACCAGCCACGGAGCCCGTTAGGATCCAGAACGCCTGTTCTGGTCCGTTCCCTCTGAATGACATCACTGGTCCTGTCCCACCGTTCCAGAAGGACAAAAACAAATGGCCTTTCCTTTTCAGTAGACAATGGCAAGGAAGAGATGGCAGAATGGATATGGTACTATCTTCAGGTCATTACTAGAGGGCACAAGTCACTGAGAGTAGACTACAGACATATTTGGGAACATTGCACATACTCCTGCACATGTCTAGTCTGTGCCAGTAGTGCAGTATCTCATCCACTTTTTAAACTCTGCAAAGATATCTACTTCCATATTGTGTAGTGCGGAAATGCAGTGCTTCCTCATATTTCATTTTAAACTCATTTTAAAAAAAACCCATGGCATTAAGCATTAAACATGGCATTAAGCATGTGGTCAGGGAGGTCACTGGTCACTAATCATGTCCTATGCTGATCATGGCGAACCTTTTGGGCCTGGTGTGTCAAAACTTAGAAAAATGCTTAACTTGACTCGGCTGGTGTGTCAACCCCCTCCCAAACAAAAGAGAAGCAATTCTTTATATTCATTTATTTAAACAAAAATGCAGTCTAATCATGTGTGGTGCAATGTTTTGTATCATCAAATAATTACAAAAATGAAAAATGCGTAAAACAAACTCAGTTTTTGTCAGGCATTGGTGAATGCTGGTGTATCACTCCAAATGTTGTGGTGTGTTACCTTTGACACGTGTGTCATAAGTTCGCCATCACTGTCCTATGCAATACCCCATAGAGGCCCATGGCACAACCACATTCCAGGCAGCGGTCAAATTGGGCATTCCTGACACACACACCCAATCTGATGCCCCCAGAGAGCTGCCTGTTTTCCAACAAGCCCCCCCCCCCTCGCACCTGCCTTCTCCTCCCCAACTATCGGAAGAGCGGAGTGCAGGGAAGGCATTTGGCCTCACCACTCTCTGTGTATCAGAAGAGTGGAGCGTGGCGAAGCCAAATGCCTTCGCCACGCTACGTCCCTTGTGACATGGAGGAATGATGCAGCAGTGTGACATTCTTCCAGCTATTGGAGGAGCAGAGCACTGCAAAGCCATGTGGCTTCTCAGTGCTCCACTCCTCTGATACATAGAGGAGTGGGGGGGATGTGTATGAGGGCGCATCGCCCATGACCCCCAAGCCCAGAGCCCGGGGTATTTTCCCTCTTTGTCCCCCTTCAGGTACGCCACTGGGTCAAATCACCAGTGAATGGGCTCTCTGGGAGAAATATTTAACATGGGGCCCATGAAATCAAAATAAAGATCAATCTTGGACAACACTCTGTAGCCAACTTATATCCCAAGCCTAACTAATCACCCCCAATGGAACGGCCTTCCAAGCCATTTGTGGCTGTGAAGTAAAGCAAAGGAGATACCTCTGCTTTGCTCCTGCTGTCCCAGATGGCTCTGAAGGCAAGGGGGAGAGGTAGCTTTACATGTGTTTTCAGGAGCCTGAAAGGGGGGAAAGTGGCTGAGGATATCTTCAAATTGCTGCTGCTGATATCCAACCCGTTCCACCCAGGTTCCACTCCCACCACTGGCTAACCAGCTCTGGAGGTGGCAGCAGGCTCTGGCAGTGAGGCTGTGCACACCATCGGCAGTCATTTTGACAGCAGAGCCTTTCAAAATGTTGTAAAACTGTCTATGCACTGGCCCAATCTTCCATGTGGACCTTGGCTCCCCTTCCTCATATACACAATGCATCAAGAATGCTGAAAGACCTGCTCAATAGCTGCTCCTTTGTGTCCGTGTTCTGTGACTTTAGTCTTCTGCATCAATGCAAGCTGATGGGTTGCTCTCTTGCACTGGCCCTGGAGCCATGTGCATCAGAGTCAATGAGCTGTTCCCCTGCTAACCAGGCCAGACTCACAAGATAATTTCTGGGTGGCAAAGGCACCACAAGGTGACTTTGTTTTCCATTGATGCATGTATTTTTCTTACATGCCAATTGTGGAGTTTTACCATATTTGACAGGTCTTTTGTTTTTCCTTTTCTTTTTCCAGGATATCATAAAAGTCCGCATTTACCATGCACTTTGAGAAGCAATGCTCGCCAAGCCAAATGCATGGATTAAGATAATAATGTAACCATCTGACTCAAAAATTCTTGTATGTCTTTTTTTTTTAAAGAAGTCATGAAAATCCAGATTCTGTGGAAGCAAAATTCTGTGTCAGAATCCAGCTTCTGTAGTCTTGGTGCTGTAGGCATTGACATGTGGAATGCAGACAGTTCTGGTTTGGGCTTGTAACTATCAAATGCTGCTTTCTTGTGCAGGAGTTTTTCCCCAAGATTCTTGAAGTCATCACCAACAACTGGGATAACGATGTGCATATTGCTGGACTGAGGCTGTTGAATGGGCTGCAGGTGCCAGATCATGTCCATGCACTGCTGAAAAAGCTCATGCCCTCCTTAATGGAAATTCTGCAGATGGGGAGCGCCTTGGCTCAGGTACAAGGTTTCTGCCCCCCCCCCCCAGCACTAAGCCCAAAACCTTTAAACCATCAGACTTTGAGGGCATGAGGAGGAAGCCATGATCATTGATCACTCCCTTCTGTTTTTGCAGGTGCAGGTTCTAAAGTTCCTGACAATGCTAGTGCAGAAGGAAGTTCTTTTATACGATATCATGAATTGCCAGGTAAGGACCATCTTCACTGGGGAGCTTGGGGAAGAGAGGAGCCATGGGCATGAGAGGAGGACCAGGCTAGACTTCGGAAATCCCCTGCAACTCAGGGGGCTCTCTAATCAAAATAGAGCCAAGGAAATAGCCTCCCAGTTGTCTGGGATCTGCTGCAGAGGGATCTGCCATGCATTACCCTCCAAGTCATATTTCTAAGGGCAGAACACTGGACTAAACCAACCGCACTGCCTCTTCTTTAAGGTACATCCAGATTTCCTGAATCTTTTCCAACCCTCACGGCCTGGAAACTTGCTCTATGAGATGCTGGTGTTTCTGGAACACCTTACTGAGGGTCGCCTGGCTCCCCAGTACCAATCAACGCACCAGCAGTACAACGAGTTGTCCCTTCATGAGGTCCTCTTTGGAGAGGACTCCCGGATAGCTGATCATCTTCTTTCCCTTGTCATTCATCCTGAGGAAGTGGTACAGATCCAGGCTTGCAGGGTCATCCTGAAATTGCAGCTCGAGGACAGGGAAATTGCTGGCAGCTACAATCCTGATGCCGCTTTTGGCAGTTTCCTCACAGAGTCCGACATCGGCCTCCCACTTGCCTCGTCCACAATAATTTCCGAGCATTGATTCCTTACAGAATTTAAGATAACATTAAATTATCTCAAGCAGAATAATTCGACAAAGCGAGTACATTGGTTTTGGGGAAGAAATGGTGTTGGCCACTTGTTTGGATAGGTGGAAATGGCCTCATCGGAGTGTATCACATGTGCCCTCCTTGACCTCTGGCCAGGTTTGTAGCATTGAAAAATGACAACAAAAGATGGTTTGCATGCAAGACACTTAATTGGTTCATTGTGGTCTGAGTGTTCACTAATAGGCAGCAGCCCATCTTATCAGATACACAAATTAGATAGAAGTGATAACTGTGCATAAGCACCATTAACAAGGTGAGAACCCGTCAGTTCTCAAAACAGGCACGTTGCAGTGAAAAGACTGAACATCCAACTACAGGATATGTCTTACTGAAACAGGGATGGGCTGAGAAAATAATAGCATTCCTATAGCACATTTGGGGCCTGCAAAGCACTTCACACATATTATCTTATTACCTTGCAACAACTTTGGAATGTATTATTATCCCCATATTGCAGTTTGGGAGCTGAGGGTGTGAGGAAGTGGCTTGCCTAAGGCCACCTAGTGAGTTCATGAAAAAGGTGAGAGTCAAACCAGGAAAGTCCTGATCTGCAGCTCATGCTCCTAACCATTACGCGATACCAGCTAATCAGGTTTCAGGCTCTACCACGTCTGCCAAAAACTTTTTGGGATATTCATGACTTTATTTATTTGCAACTGCCCTAGAAACTCAGAAACCTGGAAGCAAAGAACTCAGATCTATGAATGTTGGTGGATTATATATTTGATAACAATCATGATCGGTGATTACCCTGCCTCTGTTTCAAGAAGGTTATCCTAAAGACAGAGACCTGAACGTTGGTAGTACACACAAACTGCTGGCTAAAAGTGTCACAAACATGCCATAAAGTACGTTTGCGACATCGCAGGAGAGAGAGCTGGTGTTGGGCAGGCACTAGTTAGTGCCCAGCCTCAGTGCCAAGTGGAAGACCTGTCAGCACTCCTGCAGCACTGGCAATTGGTAAGTGGATTTGGAGTGGGGAGGGTCTGAACTGGAAGGAGGGGAGGATCAGGCCCTCAAGGGGGATGGGACTGGCGATGGCCGGATCCTATGCCCCGCTTCAGCCAGGCAGCTTGACATGGGGCTGCTCCAGCCAAATTGCTGGCAGAGACTCAAGTAGCCCCATTGCGGGGCCTGATGCTTTACTCAGGGAAAGGGGACAAACATCCTCTTTCCCTGGAGACTACAGTGGCTGCCAGTGGATGCAGCAGAAGCCATTTTGGTACAGCTGCTCCTCTGATTGCAGGGTAGCTTAGGATAGGGCTGTAAATGTCCTCCAATTTCCAGGAGAGAAACACAACTGTCCAATCAAAAAACAAAGTCTGATCTTCCCATGTGAGTAGAGCTGATAAAAGAACCACCTTAATATGAAGATCATGTCATCCTGTAAAGATGAAACACCACATAATGTCCTATTCCTAGCAATAAAGGGCCAATATAGGCAATTCATTTGGCATGTTAAATGCATGTTATGTGGACCTGTGCTGCATTCTGCAGAGGCAATAGTGATTGCTATAGCACAATCTCCAATTTAGAAGAATTGTGGAGGTGTTCTTATGATTTGAGGCTTGTGGATAACACTATATTGAAAACAGACTTCTTACCTGTATCTAAATGTTCACCCTTCTAAGTCTGAAATAATGATGGTTTAGAAACACACACACATCCCTTGGGGAAAAAGTTACACCTTATGGTATTTTCCAGTTTTACAACTTCCGTGTCCCACATTTGTAAACTTTCTCACCTGTCACTAAGTTCTGCGAAGTTCCACTTTTTGTTATATCTGTCAACCTTTCAACACTTGTCGAAACTCAAATTCACATGCAAAAAGAAGCAATTTCAGAAGGCTACAACTTCCAGGAAAGGAGGGTTATGAAAATTGCCAAGTTCTTTGGTTTTTATGAAAATTGGAAAATCATTATGCTTCACAGCCCAGATGTCAAGTTTCTTCCCAAATCAAGACAATTCAGTCAGATATTTTACATTAGAACATTTATTCTCAGAGAGAAAATATAGTTTCAGACAGTCAGATTATAGTAGGTAAAATTAGCATTTATTTCTTTACAAGCATAGAATTTTATTACCTCTTATACCATCTGATATAAACAGTTCTAGAAAGCAAATAAACTCACTTTCTCCAATAAATAGAGCCATCTGTGCTTTACAGCAGACTGACAAGTTACATTTCGGTCCCATAGCAACAGCAGGAAATTAGCCAATTCAGATTCTTAAAATGCAATTTTAAAAAAATGAAAAAGTAAAATGGAAGATCTTAAAACAGTTATACATAGGTCACAAGTCCACAGCTGAGCTACAACCTGGGAAAAGTGTATGTTGCTTTAAATTAATTACACTGTGTGCATACAAAAAACCCAGCAACACAACTGAGGACTTCAAGAATGGTAACAATCGGCCTGAATAATTTAGAACAGTAATTTACAACTATGTACACAGGTTCCTTCCATAGCCGCACTGTTATGGGAATTACTGACTTTTTTGGAAAAAAAGATTCCTATTCACTTTCTTTGTATGTTACAGATATTTCCCATAAAGTGTGGTTTTATGTCCAATATATAAGACGTGGTACTTTTTTTAAAATAGTAGACCACATAGAAATGGCAGTGATTTCCCCCATATTAACATCTTGTTCTACAATCTCTTTAGTACGAAAAAATAAAAATACTGAGTTAAGAAAAAAAAAAAGCTATTCAAATGACAATCTTGATTTGCACCTTTGGTTCATAAAGCTTAAAACGAAAAGGAAACAAGAATCTAGATAAATCAGAATCCAGACATGAAATGCTTTCTCAGTTTGCAAACTTCAGGTCTCCTTGTTTTTCCAGCACATGCAAGGCTAAAACAGGATTCTCTAAGGAGTTGTGCTCTATTTTTAACAGAACCCAATCGCGGAGCAGGAACACAACAGGAAAACCTAGGGTGCAGCTACAATGCATTCTGGTGAGACAGACACCAAGCTGGATGACCCCAAAACAAGATGGGGAAGATTTTCTCAGGATAGTGGTTTGACACTGATGCCCAAATAGAAAATGTCACATGTCAATATGGCATGCAATGCAAGCAGGGCAGCACCATTCAAAGCTGGAGAACGGTCAGCATGTGCAAAGAGGTCCATAATGAACCCAATCCTATTTCCATGTGCACATGGAAACAAGGTTCTGCACGTGGCTTACCCATAGATAGTCTGTTCCAACACCTGGCAACCATGTGCATTTATGAATCATGGTGGGAATCTCAAGTATTGAAATGAATGGGGCAGGTCCTATTCAGAATTTTGTATGCTGTGCTGCGTTCTGGGGAGGGCCTGGGTCAGAAGATTTTAAAACCGTAAAAGCTGTGTTTTTCTCATACCCTAATAAACCTTACTGTGTAATGAAGCAGTTGCAGCACACAGGTACTTCCTAACAGAAGTTTTTAAATGCTGCTTTGCCCTGTTACAACAGTGTACTCATTTTGAGGTTCCTGGAATTACTGAGTTGAAATGTAAAACCTACTTCATAAATTTAATCACACACACAAAAAGCCATTTCTTTTTCTTCATATTTAAAGCTCTGTGCATTAACTGTACATGAGGGAGAAGGAGAAATGCATCAAAATATTATTTCTATCTTTTTATGTTTCTTAGATCTGTCGTGAAGACAGATATTGTATATAAAGTTAAGCATGAGATTCCTTAGGCTAGGCTGTAAAAGTAAAAATGCAGGGGGAAAACCAGTCCTTAAAAAAAAAAAAACATGAAGTATGCTAAATGTTACTGTAAATTTGGCACACCAGAGTAGTCAAAAGGATACGGGTTATAGTGGCAGGCTCCATAGAATTCCTCAGATCTAGTTGAAGACTAAAAACCCAAAAGACATGGGAGGGCTTCAGGTTCAACCAGCAACAAATTCAGCTTCTCATTTTGTAAAATAACCCGACTAAAGATTCTGCCAAGGCCACAGCACTGCAGAGCAGTGATTCCTGACATCCTCTTACTTGTCAGACCATTACATAGCTTCCTTTCCTGCCGGCTCTTCAGCGAAACATATTCGGAAGGAACCCAGACAGGCTTTTTGGCACATATCAAGCTGATACGTTGCAGGAACCTTTCCTACAGCTAGGAATAATGCATTTAGGAACAGAAATTAACATGACAGTTGCACCCTCCTCCAGGCAGGGAAGAATCTTCTGCTGATCAGTACACACACCAACGCCCACAGTGCACACAGACGCAGATATCATTTCTGGGAGATGAGGAAGGGCAGAGCAGGCTCTTTCAGTCCCTACAGATAGTTTGGTGTGACAAATGGATGATCTCCCCGAACTCGACTCATATGGATCATGGCCCGGTCATATGCCACCTGAACAGACTTGCGAATGCTGGTTTTTCTTCCCTCCAACATCTTTAGTTTATCAACTGTGTCATCTATTCCAAGGGGAAGAACTTTGTCCCGTGGGAGCCACTGCCTGTGATTCAAGAGCACATATACAGACAGAAAATATTTATTGAGAACAGTAAGAAAATGCATAGAAATGTGTTTCAAAGACCCTGAGTCTTGTGGTTTTTCCCCAAACTGAACAGATGAGCTCAATTTTCAAAATGTACAGACAATTTTGCTGCTGTTAATTTGTGACATGCAGCCTCTTCAAGACAAGGAAGTTGTATAATGGTTCTGCTTGGTACCCATGCAAACAGAAGACTTTTCTGTCAAGACCTGAAGAACGGAAGAACTGTAGTCTTCCTGTAGACAAAGGAATAGCTGCACCCACATAATCTGGGATTTTTTTTCTACCTTCTAGGTGCTTAAAACTTTAGCAGCAAATTCATCAGAGTTGCTTATAATCCAAGAAATGTTCCTCTCTTTTATCTGTTCACATTCACTCACCACGTCCTCTTGTTGTCAAAGAAAAGGACCAGGAAAAGTTTTTCTCCAGCCTCTGTCTGTTTCTGCTCCCCTAATTTTAACACCTCCAGAGGAGGGACAGGAATTGGGACACCATTGTGAAGAAGGCCCTCTCGTGGCATCTCAGGATCAATTATCTGAAAACACAAGACACAAAGATAGTAGTATGGAGCCTCACAACTCATCACAGTTCTTAGAAATTAGTTCAAGGACACAGTTTTATTCGCTAATGCCTGAGGAGACAAGGGCAGCAGGGAGGGGTAGGCATCTAATACAGGGTGGTGGAGTAGGATTTCTTGATTTAAAATGCAATTAAACTAACACCTTTCACCACCATCTCAGCATTTAGGTTGGATGTCATATGGAGCCTAGAGAATTATGAAAAAGAATGAGTTAGGAGGAGTAAAGTACTGTGACTAATTATTTAATGTGTGCAGTAGGGCAGAGCTCAGAGGTGATAAGAAGACTGGAAGCCTTTTTAGCAAAGCTTCAATAAAAGCTTTGAACACAGCAATCACAGCTTATTTCTACTAAACATTTCGATTTGTCCATGCTATCCCCTTAAAGTAACATGTAAGAAAGAACAACTTATCTCAGAAAGGCAGTGATATGCACTGCAGGGCTTCTCCTATTCCCCCACCTCTGTTAGGGTTATCTGCACCTTGTCTAGAGACAATCTGATGTCTCTTTCTCTATGGTTCAGTACAAAATACTACTACTAGTGGGGACATGGAAAGGGGAATCGCAAATTATTTTGTCACAGTACAATTTTATTAATGTATTAAAGAGTTTATATCCTGCCTTTCTCTCACACATTTGGGGCTTTCAAGGCAGCTAACAGCACAAAAACACAACACCAAGTACAAGATTAAAGCAATACTAAAACACAAATACTAAAAAACAAAACAGATCAACCCCCTATGGGTCACAAACTATCAAAATTACATTCATTAAAAAGTGCCAGCCCAGCAACCAACAATCAAACGCCTTCTAAAATAAGAAGACCTCATCAAAAGGACTCCAGAGAGGGAGCTATTCTTAGTTCCAAGAGGAGGGAATTCCACAAGCAGAATTTAACCCAACCAATAATTCAAGGAATAATACCGTATCCCAGAGAATAGGCTATGCACCATTATTTTACAATATGTGTCTACTACTTTTAAGCTTTAACGTTTTCAAATAAATTTAACAGTAAGAATTATCAGTAAGTGATACTGCCCTTTTCTTTAAGATCTGTCATCAGAATATCAGGGGCTGTTAATTCAATGGAACTCATTTTGATGTTTGACCACTATAGCTTTAATAGGTGGGGGGGGGAGATGTTTTTCTTTTCCCTAATCTACTGATATATGGGGCTGAAAGGAGTGTAATTCCACATAAAACCATGCCCTGCTTACTTGACAAATTTTAAACAACCCCTTGAAGAATGTAGTGCTAAAAGGACAGCAATGGTTTCATTCTTATATTTTTAATAACCAACTAACCATAGCATACCATTGCAGTGGTTCTCAAACTGTAGGTTGAGACCCACTTGGCAGGTTGTGACCTGATATCAGGTGGGTTGTGGAAAGCTGGGAGCAGCCATCTTGGAAACTGCAGACCTTACTCTTGCTATATTCCTTTTGTGAATGTTTGGATCAGCTTGCATTTTCAAATTAGGGTTTTTTAAATTTTGTTTTTTGTTCAGTGCTTTTACATCATATTTTGCCCTAATATTGCTTTCTGTCAGGGATGTTTCATGGTTGTATAATTGCTGCAGTGCAAGAATGCCAGTTTACATTCCAGGATGTCACAATGATGGCACTTCCTGCTTGAAGACGTCACTTCTGGCACTTCTCACCTGACCATTCTGAGTGCCATTCTAACAAGTGGATCCTGGTCTATAAAGTTTGAGAACCACTGCACTACTACTTTACAAAAAAAGTAGTAATTAAAGAGCCACTACACACACTATGCCCCCCCCCAAGAGCTAAGCAAGCAAGAGGCAATTAAACTGCAGATACCTCCCCACTCAAAAGCTTGCACTCAGATAAGTAAAAGGGAGGCCAGGGAAGTCTTGAAACTGCTTCAAACATCAATTGATCCGCAGATGTCACAAGAGATATCTCAGAGGGGCCCAAGTTGGAAGGGAAGCAGAAACAGCATTTGGCAATGGAGATATGCAAAATCCTTAGCATGGAACAGAGTAGAACCTGGAGTAGAACTACTCCATGCACGGAGTAGAACCCTAGGTTTAAAGTCTGCCCTTCAGGAATCACCCCCTCTTGTCTCAGAACACTACTGACAGCGCAATCCTAAACTGGAGTTAGGCCGGCATAAGCTAAGCCTGCAAAGTTTGGCCAGCACAAGGGCCACCATAAAGCATGTTTGGTCTCCTCTCGGAGTCAGGGAAGATGGCTCATGTCTGTGAGCTGGCCTCTCTGACTCCGAGAGTGGTCCAAACATATTTTACGGTGTCCCTTGTGCTGGCCAAACTTTGCTGGCTTAGTTTATGCCGGCCTAATTTAGTTTAGGATTGTGCCCCGAGTCTGCCACTGCTGCTCTGGGCAGATCTTGCAATGGCTTTCAGCTCCTAGAACTCTTACAGGCAGAGGCTGTTGGAAGGATTGGGGGGACAGTGATGTATGTCCCCTCCCTAGCTCGTCTGCTGGTGTTGCTACTGCACCAGGTTTGCAGGAGTCATCCTGGAGAAATCTCCCCTACCTGAAATAGGTTGCACACTTATGCTTAAGAGCCATGTGTGTTTCAGTATCTGCAGGG
Organism: Lerista edwardsae; assembly: GCA_029204185.1. Taxonomy (NCBI): domain Eukaryota; kingdom Metazoa; phylum Chordata; class Lepidosauria; order Squamata; family Scincidae; genus Lerista; species Lerista edwardsae. Next base: position 201,528 of record JAJKFI010000052.1, on the reverse strand, counting down.
GCCTTCTGCACTCAGTTTGATGTTCAACTACCATGGCTTCTGGAAATGCTTCTCTCAAAGGTGGTGATAGCATAGGGAGGTCTTTGGGGAAGGGGGGGAAGCAGATGTTTTTTAGCAATGTTTCTCAAACTGTGGGCCAGGGCACAATTGGTGGATCCCAACCTGATTTCTGGTGAGTACTGCAGAGCCCTCAATGAAAACACTGGTGATAGAAAGATCAGATAACTAATTGCCTCAAGCCCTGAGGCTATTCAAAAATCAGAGAGCTACTAACTGCCCTGCAAAGAACTGAGCTCTTTGCAGTTTGCAAATTTGTGTAAATATAGGATGATAAATGTTTAAGTGTCTTTTTTTCTGGTGTTTTTTCCCCCAAGTCCATCAATGACAGATAGTGGGGGCTGGTGAAGGGTGGCTCACATAACTAAACCCCTCAAGCCTTGAGGCTATTCATTAGGGCTGCCTCATTACAAGTAAAATTTTCCTACTTTTACATTTTTCTACAGATAATGCAGTAATAATAGAGAATTGCTTCATTAGCTTTGTGACTATATTTAGACATAGATATTTGGGTGGGCGTGGAATCCCTCCCCTTTTGTTCTCTGTTGAGGCTTTTGCTCATGTGTCCTGCTGTATAAATACAAGATTATGTTCAGAGAATGGATTCTACTTACCTCTGATAGTAGTGAGATGGGCAGCTTTTGTTGTATGTTTCATGCTTTATACTCTTATTTGGAACCTTTATGCCTGCTGTGCCACTGTAGGTTGTGCATCCTGTGTTGCATTCAAGTACTTTATTACGCCACCTTTAAGCTGTATTCCTAAATGTTTTATTGTAACTAGATTTCATACAACGTTTAAGGATAATTATGGTCCTTAAATGAATGTTTTAACTTCATTACTTTTGGGTAAGGCTGCATGGAGGCTGTTTAAAAAAACAGTAGTAGAGGCCCAGCGGAAGTGTATACCGCAAAGAAAGAAGGGTTCGACAAGGTCCAGGAGGGTGCCTGCATGGCTGACAAACAAAATTAGAGAAGCTGTAAAGAGCAAGGAAGCTTCTTTCCGTAAATGGAAGTCTTGCCCCAGAGAGGAGAATAAAAAACAACATAAACTCTGGCAAAAGACAAGTAAGAAGGTGATACGGGAGGCCAAGAAAGCGTTTGAGGAACGCATGGCTAGCAACATAAAAGGGAATAATAAAAGCTTCTTCAAATATGTTAGAAGCAGGAAACCTGC
>JAJKFI010000052.1:156020-189101 GCA_029204185.1 Lerista edwardsae | reverse complement strand
TTATTGATCATATTGGTCTGTGTGAGTTCTCCCTCGCTTCGGCAACAATGAAGCTTATTGATATTGGTAAGTTATGATAAACACAAAGTTAAAGACCTGACCTGAATAAGTGGTTTACAAGCCACTTCTAACCAGGCTGGAACAGGTAGGCCAGCTGGCCTGCCCTGTATCCAATGTGGGGCTGGCTGCAGTGCAACCCCGGGTAAGGGGAATAAATTCCCCTTACCCTGTGTTGCGTGGCAGCTACCCCAACAGGGCTATTATATATATCCAAATATATTTGGATTTGTGCCAGCAAAATTGCCAATGCAAATTTGAGGGGACCGGAAAAGGCCAACTGGGTCAGGGGTTAGGATCCAGCTTAGGTTGGCCAGTCTTGTCCCTCCCTGGGCCAGGCCATGTACTGCATGCCCCAATCTGCCTTTGTTCTGCCCTTGTCCCACCATCCCCAAACCCCCACATTGTCCCCCTCAGTTGGCTCAAACTCACCTCTGCAGGCCCAGTAAGCGGGAAGGGAAGGCAAGCCCACATCCTTGCATTGGCCTCCCCGACTCCAGAGCGATTGCAGACGTTCCTTATGGCACGTTTGCAACATTCCTGGGCCAGCCCAAGAGTCTTGTGCTAGCTCAAAGAATGCTCTGGATTACACTCGTAATGGCTCTGCTTTGGAAAACTATTTGTAAGATGCATAATTTATCTGGCTATTGGGTGAGTTTCTGCCTGACACTCTGAAATCCGTTACAGATTCTGGAGACCAGCTTCTGTACTTAAATTAAGCTGTTTTGGAAACTGGGAAAACATCAGGGATGTTATAGGCTAGCGTTTCTCAAACTATGTGTTGTGACGGATTTTTGGAGGGTCCTGCAGAACCTCCAGTGAAAATACAGGTGATGGAAAGATCAGATAACTGTCTCAAGCTCTGAGGCTATTCAAATGTATTTATTTTAAATAAATCAATTAATATTAACTTGTAAATACATAATATTTGTATTTCTTTCTTTCTAGATCACCTTTTTTAAAAGTCTTGTAAAGCAAGGTGGGTCTTGATAGAATGTCATTTTAAAAGTGGATCTCAGTGCAAAAATGTTTGACAACTATTGTTACAGGCAATGCTATGCACTGATTTCTAGTAGTGTAAAGTTGTTCATACAATATTCTTAGACACTTATTAAGGAAATAAGACAACACACCAACTCAGGTGTAGACAGAGTGCAGGTTTTTATGTTCCTGAAGCTTTCTAGGCCAGTGCCAATTACCAATAACCCATCTACATGTCTCCACAGTATAACTTCAAAAAAAAAAAATCATCACAGGAGCACCACAATTCCTTCCAAATTGGCACTCCAAGTGGCAGCCTAAATGGAATTCATTCAAAGCACAAAATCACTGCAGCTAAATAAGCAAGGGCATAGTTTTCTCAACATAATACAAATAAATGCTTAGCAGATCTTCCTATTCTTATTTCCTTTCCGGTGTACTTCACTAGAAGTATGTGAAGTAAGACAAAGTAGGTTCCTGAAAAGGAGCAAATACTTCTTTGTGGCCTCAAGACATGGCTCCTGCTACTGAGATGGTTGCATGGTTCACACCCATCAGGCCAGCACACTCATGTGCACAAGGAGCTGCACAGGAGGACAACGACATATATGTATACTACAGAAGTGGTTCTTGAAGTCCACCTAAGTTTTTGCGGGGGTGGAGCTGCAGCAGCAGCAGTGCGATCCCCAGGATCACACTGCTGCTGGGGATGAGAAGGTTGTGTTTTTTTTTACACTTACCAGCCATCGGCAATGGAGTCCTAGGAGCCTCTGCAGGGCTCCCCATGCCTCCAAACATGTTTAAAAAAAAGAAAAAATGGGCACTCCTGGTTTTCAATGCAAAACAAGTGCCCATTTTTTTCTTTTTTTAACATGTTTGGAGGTATGGGGAGCACAAAGGGGTCCCCAGACCCCCAGGACCCCACCCCCAGGACCCCAGCGCCAGAGGCTGGTAAGTATAGAAAAGCTCTCCCATCCTCAGCAGCAGTGCTATCCAGCAGCAGGGAGATTGTACTGCTGCCTTCCCCACTCCCATCCCCTTAAAGGGACCGGAAGAAGTGCTTCCCTGGCTGGTGGGTCATGGACCCACCAGTTTGGGAACCATTGTACTCCCGGGTTAGAGTGAAGGAAATGTATTGCTTGGTTTCAAAACCACTCTGTGGACACATCCTTAAATCTGTGGTAAGCAGTCTTGAAACATTTTAACAACCTTAACCAAAGCAGTTGTAAGTTGCCTTGAGTGCCTTAACAGGAGAAAGGTGAAGTAAAAATCCGTTAAATAAAAAAAATTCCCAGAAAGAAGGTTTTATGCTGAACATAGAAACTAGAAGGAAGAAAGGAACTCAACTGCAGGCTTGCAAAGTTAACATAATACAGCTTGCAGGTCATCTACAGATTAGGTAACAAAAACAATCTATTCGCAGCAAACCAACTCAGATCCAAATCAGATTTTACTCTACATATATCTGCTACCTGATTCCAAATAAGATGTCAGTATAAGATGTCACCTGGATAGGAAGGAAGCTTGAGCATGTGGATATGTCTGTACCAGTTGTTTTTCATGCATTAGTTACATGAACATGCTGTGAATAATTCACACAATCCCCATCTTGAGGGTGCAATCCTAAACTGAGTTAGGCTGGCATAACCTAAACCAGCAAAGTTTGGCCAGCACAAGGGGCACTGTAAAGTATGTTTGGACCACTCTCACACAGACGTGAGCCATCCTCCCTGACTCCAAGAGGAGACCAAACACGCTTTATGGTGGCCCTTGTGCTGGCCAAACTTTGCTGGCTTAGTTTATGCCGGCCTAACTCCAGTTTAGGATTGGGCTCTGAATCTTTTTTGCATTTGTTAATGCTCAATTTCCAGATCTTTTTTTTCAAATGAATATTAGTACCTCATGAAAGAAGTACTAACTTTCAGAAAAATGCTCTGCAATTGTCAACTGGACTAACATTGAGTGTCCTTCACCTCAACCACTGTTAATATAATTGTATCTTTCATCTTTTTAAAATTTTGTTTTAAATGTTGACTGCATTCATGTTCACTTGCACAGATACCTCATTATTTTCCTTTTGGGAATGTATATATTTATTTCTGCCCTTGTTAAATCCTAGATGCTTTGCTCATTTACAGAGGTCTGACTCTGGTCTAGGACCTCATGGCAGGGTTCTCTCTCGCTCTCTCAGTGAGTGAGTGAGTGAGTGAGTGAGTGAGTGAGTGAGTGAGTGAGTGAGTGAAATTTTAACTAAATTCTTGCACATAGTCTTAAAAAAAATTAAAGAGTAGCCATCAATCCCAGGAGGAGCACACATGGAAACATGAAAAACAGCATCAAATCATCACAGAACAATGAGGGATAATGAAGAATCCTAAGAAACAAAACAAGGGACACTAGTGCAGACATAGATTATGTTTCTGTGTTCCTAGAAACTGGTTTCAGGCACACTCAGACACACACCTTTGGTTGCACAAGCCCTGTTGAGATGAATGGGAGCTGTTTTTGTATGCCTACCATTCATTTTAATAGGTCTTGCACAGTAAAAATTCCTCTGTGACTGTGCCCAATATCTGTAGCAAATGCACTGAAGTCTCTGACTCAGTAAATATGGAGTAACCCTGGTAAGCAAGTTAGTAAGAAATATTATGTTCTAACTGGTTCTTGCTGACTTATGTATTTAACTGTAAAGAAAATAGAATGTTATCAGCATTAGAATAAAAGTAGCAATATTCAGTGTTGGAGAAATAGCAGATCATAAAACAAAGGGCATCCCTGCCTTCTCTGCAGCATACACAGAGTTCCACAACATCCACAAAGTGAAATACTGATCCCCCACTCCTCTTCAAATCCTCTATGCCAGCAGTTCTCAAACTGTGGGTCCAGGACCCACCAGTGTGTTGTGATCCAATTTTGGAGGTGATGAAACTGACAGGGTAGATTAGGCTATGTGCATCAAGAATGAAACAAGCTGCTACTTGGGCAGGGGAGCACTGCTGCCCAATCACCATTATAGCCACACCCTTTGACATTTATAAATCAGGCAGCAGTCTCTAGGGCCTCTAAAAAAAATTGGGAACCGTTGCTCCATGCACACCAGAAAATGGGGGAGGAACTGGGAGCAATTATAAACACTGTGAATATAAAAACCAGCCAACATTTGTGGACTCATAAGCAGGTGTAAAATTGAATGGCCTCATGTGTGCTCCATCTGAAGAGTACACAAATTTTACCAATAAAGGTCTCAGCAGCTGGCTTGCCATCAGCAGTCATAAGCAAAGCTGGAACGATATCAAAGCAAAGGGGGCCACAAATGTTATTCCTGTAAAAACTATGTGGTTAAAATAGTTCAACAGATATTCTATTCTTTCAAGACTTGCTTCTGCTGGTAAATTCATTCTCTCCAAATTAATTTCAACTACTGGCAATTAAACATTAATTCTTTTCTTGGAGAGTGTATGCTATAGAATTATCATGAGAAGAGGACTAGAAAACTCCCTGAAGTTCACTGAACTATTTTCTAAGAAGGCTTAATACAAGCAGAAATAAAGAGATAACTAGAGCGATGGGAGCTGTGGAAAATCTAATTAGAAACATCATTTAAGCAGAGTATTGGAAACATTTGGTAATCTATTTCCTCTGTCTTGTCTTATCCTTCCTGAAGTCCAGTCCAAACAGTGTATTATCTTGGTTCCCTCCCACTGCCACCTCCTTCCAAATCCTCCAAATTTGCTGCTATCATCGAACTACTATCTAGGAGCTAGCAGGAATGGGGAAAGAGTCTGATTGAAACTTCTCATTTTCACCCAAGGAATCTTAGTAGCAGTGCTAACGTTTACTTCATGCAAAAAAGAGAAATGTGTATAAGATTCAGCTGATGTTCAAAGAAGGGGAGTAGCATTTTGCTAGATAAAAACAAATAAAAATGCACTCACTCTCTGCAAGTCAATTTGTTAAATACTGTATTATACTTCCTCTGGTGGTGCTGCGGGTTAAACCGTGAGCTGTTGACCAGAAGGTTGGCAGTTCAAGACCACGCAACAGAGTGAGCTCCCATTGCTTGTCCCAACTCCTGCCAACCTAGCAGTTTGAAAGCATGTAAAAATGCAACTGGATAAATAGGTACCACTTCGGTGGGAAGGTAACAGTGTTCTGTGCGCCTTGGCGTATAGTCATGCCGGCCACATGACCACAGAAGCTTGTCCTCGGACAAACGCCGGTTCTTTGGCTTAGAAACTGAGATGAGCACCGCCCCCTACAGTCGGTCACAACTAGACCATCTAGTCATGGGGAAACCTTTACCTTAAAGGAATCTAACAGAGTATAGGCATCAAGGAAGAAAAATCTCAATGAATCATATATTTAAAGGCCATTTCATCTGATTTCTTGAACAACACAGGGAGATCTTCTTCTGGGTCTAAGCCCACAGCCACCCGCACCCCTAAGAATTTTAAGACTACACAGAACTCAATTATCAATGGACTAAGGAAAATGGCTGATGCTATGACGGCATAGACATTTCTTGCCAGCAACTACCAGATACCCCTACCCTGGGGATCTCTGACTTTCCAAAACATCAGAGGAATTAAAGCTCAGGGGAGTCACCTGTCACTTCTGCCTGCCTGAGGGATTTCTCGCCATCGCTCTCGCTGCAGCTCCCACTCTGTGGCCGTTTCCGGGATGGCCGTTCACCCTCTATGCTGGAGGGGGAGAGCTGCCCACTCTGGCTGTGGTCCTCTCCATTCTCAAGGGGGCAGTCCAGACCTCTTTGCAGTTTCACCCCGTTCTTGGCTTTTTTAAAAAGGACAGAAGTCCGCCTGCCCACTCCACTAAACGGGGGGCTGGCAGAAGTGCCCGTGGCCTGAAGGGCCAATCCGTTCAGGCCGCTGTCGCTGAGCAAGCGCTGGAAGGCGTGGCTCTCCCTCTGCAGCATCTTCTTATCAAAGAGCTCGCTCTCAGACTTCAGCCGTTTATGTAGTCTGTTCAAGGACTTGCTTTCGCTAATGGGTTTGAGAGTTGGAGGGTCCTGCAGAGAGTCCAGCTCCGATAAGGGGGGTGCAGGTCCTGTGGGCTCCAGGGTGGGGGGAAGTGGGGGCTTGGTGTCATCTGCTAAAGAGAAAAAGAATCTGCTTGAACATTTTAGAAAGTATCTCCCCAAAGAACGGATTACAGCTTTCTGTCCTTTCCTATAGTAAAACGTCAGTGGTGTGTCAAGGCAATAACTAACTTTTTGTCATACACCTTGAAGGAAGGGAATCAGAAGGAACAAATTGTTAACTATAGCACTCTGCAAATAAATAAAAATATTATCATATGAAGGAGCAGAACAGGCTTGTTATTTAACCAATCATGTTATCTAAGGCCACAATCCTTTGCAGACTTAATTGGGAATAAGTTCCATTGACTTCCAAGTAAACATGTTTAGGACTGGGTTGCACAATACTTATTTGACCATCTTTCTTAAGTGTTTCAGAACCTCATATCCTTTAGTTAATTAAACCTCTTTGTGTCTCTATATGACACAAAATCTGATGACTAGAGAGTCAGTTTAAAAGGCAAAAGCAAAAAAACAACAACCCTAAAATCGCAAAGGCCCTGTTTTAAGTAAGTGTCCTTTAGCTTTTAAGAAACCTGACTTTTCATTTGCTATAAGATACCTAGAGCTCATCAAATATGCAAAATCAGATCCTTCCTCCTCTCTCAATCTGTGACTGAATATTTCATTTCAATTCATGTTAGAATGAGATCATAGATTAAAAGGCACAATTCTAACCAACTTTCCAGCACCGGGGTAAGAGCAATGCAGCTCTGAGGTAAGGGAACAAACACTGAAGAGGCCTCCATGCCTCCTCCTACTCCACTGCAGGATGCAGCACCTGCCCCATTGACACAACTATTGTCAGTGCTGGAAAGTTCATTAGGATTGCTTCCTAATTTGAACTCTCTCCATTCAAGGTTCTGTTCTAGTTCAAACAGTAGTTACTATCTAGGCAGAGCTCTGGCAAACTCTAGGAACAAGTGATTTCTCCAACATCCTGAACAGCATACAGTACTGTGGGTAAGTATGGCAGCTAAGCTAACCAAATCTTCCTGGAGAAGGAATGTCACAATTCAAAAATTTCCTAAGAAAATTGCAGAGTGAAGGTGGCTTCTGGATGCAGAGTACACCTATCACCAAACATTCAACAGCCCCACTTAGTACAGATCCAAGGCAAGATCCAACGCTTTTAAACCAAAATTGATTATGGATTAATAAAATAAAACATGGTCATTTTTTCATTCTGAAACTTTTCCCAAACCTTCATATTCAGGGACCATGATCTTCTTCACAGTTCTTTGCTAGCAGTTAGGAAAGCCAGGAAGTTCAGGCCTTACCCAAGTAGTAGCTGATTACAGGTGTGTCACTTCAGAAAAAAAAAATCTGTAAGAATAAGGAAGTGCCCCTCTCTAACTATTCCTCAAAGTAGAACTGCTGAAAGCAATTCAGCAAGGTTCTATCAGTCTCTCATCTGCCATATTTATAACTCATTTTAAAGAGCTATAAAAGTCTAGAATTGTGAAATGTGTGACTGTCTACTAAAAATCTCAAACCATATTTTGAAAACGTAACTTTGAGTTGCCATCATATCAGTAAAAGAATTAAATCTGCTTTAGCAATCTATGTGCTGTTATTTGTATTTATATCAGCCTTTCTTGAGTACTTGGGCAACCTCTACTGCATCTCCCTCCCCTTCTCCTACATGGCACTTGCCTACTTCCAGCAAGAATTCCAACCAAGTCCTAGCTATCCCAGCAATAATGAGTGTTATTACTGCCTCTCTCTAAGTGGTTCTTGTTCTCCAGCACTGAAAAAAAAAATGCATGCATCTTTGTCTCTCCATCCCCCCTCAACACAAGCATACACAATCACAGGGGAGTGAGAATGAACTGTGAATAGAGGTCATTCTAAAAGCCTGAAAGTGCTTCCTGATCCTACTGTCCTGTGTTAGGAATTGTTAAAGGACCACAACAGAGCCAGGGAAGCAAGAAGGAAGAGCAGCTTAAGCAGTTATGATCACTTAAATACAGGTTTAGAAAAAGTGGAAGTAGCTAGTAGCTCCTACAGACTAGCAAGGAAGAAGGCTGACCTGTGCATCCCTGTCTCTCTCCTCTTAGAGACTTTAAGCCAGTGGTTCCCAAACTTCTCAGTAGTTTGGGAATCAGAGTAAGTTGCTGGGGGAAGGCAGTGATGCAATCCCCAGGATCACACCACTGCTGGGGCTGTTAAAAATAAAGCAATAGGAAAGCACTTGTGGTTTCACGATCGAAAACTGGAAGTGGTTTCTGATAGCTTTTTTTTACTTATACAGAAGCTTGGGGTGTCTTGCGGAGGGCCCTGCAGGGCTCTCCACACCCCTGGAAGCCAGCGCTGCACCAGGTAAGTGGAAAAAAACTTGACCACTCCCAGCAGCAGTGTGGTCCTGGGGATTGCATCGCTGCCTTTCCCCATGCCTTAATGGGCTAGAGGCAGGGCTTCACTGGCTGGGGTGTCACAACACCCTAGTTTGGGAACCTGTGCTTTAGGCTATAGGAGACGGAACAAATTTTGGCTGGATTGCTGGAGAGGCTTGCTAATGTACAGGCAATTAATATGAAGGTGGTACAGTTTACAATGGGTTTTAATGGACACAAAGCTTTTGCTGCATGAATCAGAAAGTGCTGAGGCATACTGGCATGGACTAAAACCAAGACTGTGGGCAGACTGTGGTATCAGCTGCGGGCAGATAGCAGGCACCATGTACACAATGAACGTTTGAATGCCCAGTCATATCTACTAACTAGAACCCACACTGCCAGTCTTGATTAATGTGTAACACAATTACGAACAACATAAATTATATTAATCAGTCTTTCAACCTTTTCCCGAGTAGGAGTGCTTGATGACATCTTTTAAAAGGTGCTCAGTGTCCTGACAAATGTCAGCCATAGGCAAATAATCCTAGGGAGTAGCTTCATTCAACACAGTCTTATTTCTAAGTAAACAAATATAGGCCTGGGCTAATTATTTCCTTTCCTTTTCTAAATATTGAGCATATGAAGACTTCTGTTTCTGAAGACAGCATATTTACAGCCTGATCCTATCCCCCATTTATAGTAGCTGATCTCATTATCTGCTGCTATAAATCCATTTATAATGGTGCAAAAGATATGCCACCATCAGGTACTCCAGAACCACTCCGGCAAATGGGCGGAGGCTCTGCAAGCCTGCCAGTGTAGAGCCTGGCCCATGCCAACCCAGGTAAGTCAGCAGTGGTGGTGGGGGCAGGTCATGGGTGAGGAGGGAGGTTTGGGGCAGGAAGCTGGCAACAGATAAGGAATAGGCTGGAGGAAGTGGATCTCAGCAGAAAAAGTGCATCCCAGATCCTAGCCCCTTCAGTCAACCTGAAGCATTTCAGAAGTGTGGATAGGCCTGCAGAGGGGGACGTGGGCTCCTCACATACAGTCCAACTCACAGTATGTTGGGCAAAATGCCCATTTCCCCTGGCACCAGAGCAATCATGGGAGCACTGGCACCACCCCCACCACAAGCACTTACAGGTTCTCAAACTTTCCCTGAGAGTTTGAGAAGTTCTGCTCTAAGGCTGTCTCCCCAAATTGAATCAGTGGAATTTTTGAGGAAGTTCTTGCATTCCATATATATTGGAATGCCCCATATATATATTGACATTAATGGATTTTGTACTGCATTCTGGCAATCCTATTTACTACTTGCTGCTTTCCCTCTGAACTATCAATTACAAAAATATAGGTTATTTTGTTTGATGTTAAAAGTAATTACCAGTCACCTCTTAGATTAATATGCACAAAACCTTTTAGAGGTATTTATTTAACTAGGCAATTTCCAGAGGGCTCCCATTTCTGTGCAATCTGATCCATTCTCCTCAAAGATCTGCAGAAACTCTTACCTTTCTCTCCATCCTCATCCCGTAGTATTTTCTCCAAGCCTTCATCCCATGGAGCTGGATCACCATTTGACATGCTTTTGTTCTGTTGCTGGGCCAGCTTTTGCCGGATGGAGTTGATTTCCCGCCTCAGGAGGCGGACGCGACGCGTTCGGGCACCACTTGACCGCATAGTGCTCACCATGTCCAGCTTTTCTAATAGCTCTTTCAATTGTACCTCTAAGGAAAGGTGAGCCCGGTTCTCAGGGAGGAGAATGTTATCAACTGCAAAGAGAATAGTACTGCTGTGAATAGCTGACTGAAGAGACCAAACTGCCTACTATAAGAGGGTCTCTGAATTCTTCTGCATTCAAGCTATCAAAATCACAACTATTTATATTTCTTACCAAAACTACTTTGGAATTTCATACCATAAACAGGGAAGGTATAAGTATTTTAGGGTAGGATTCAAAAGCAGCTTCTTGAATTACTATACATCTTTATATTGCATTTCCTTAGTCTTTTATTCTTAAAATAGAAGCCCTAATGGAAACTTACCATCCTCCCAAGAAAAACGATAAAAATCTTCTGTCTTTGGTGATTCAGGCAAGTGAATCCCCACTTGGGGGTCAAAACCAATATTCTCAGCTTGCCGCCGTGTGTGGCGCAATATTGCCCCTCCGAGGTCTCTCAGTCGGACAGCTGCTCGATGGAAAATTGTGTCTTTAGAATTATACCTCATGCAGTTGGAAACAATAAGGTTAAAGTCCTCCTCAAACTCATCCAGTGTTCGGTACTGGTGGGATTCCAGCTTCTGCCTCATGGTAGAAAAATCCATTGGCTTGGAAATGAATTCCAGGTAATCTGGAACCTAAACATATAAAACCTGTACAATTACAAAAATCATTTACTAGCCAAGCAGGGCATATCCATCACAAGCACTCTAAATGCCCTCTCACTGGCACTGAAGTAAAGGCACAAATGCACAGCAATTTCATTCAGTCAAGTCATACCCATCAAGCTTTGGAAAATAAAATTTCCTTGCTGAGAACCATCAATAACATTCCTTAAAAAGTGATCTATTCTGAATAGTTGGGATGCCCTCAGTATTAGTGTCTCTGAGACATTCCTTCGTTTATGCAACAACAGGTCAACAATAGGATGACACTGGCAGTCTAAACAGCATCTTGCTCTCATCAGTTATAGCATTATGTATCATATGTATCAGAACAGATCTTCAGGTAAGCCTAAATGATCTTCTAGGTAAGGTACTTGCCTCACTCAGGTTTACAGGCTCTGCAAAGATCTGGGCCGGATCCTTTTCTTGAAGTAAATCCAGTGTTGTGCGCAGCAGTACGTTAAAAGGTGTGAGCTGTAACTCCATAGCAGCTTGCTGAATCCTTACCTAAAATCCAAACCAAATACTGTATTTCCCTTATTGATAAATAATTAAACTGATCCACTCACCAGTCTGATCCACTCACCAAGATTATATGTTTTTTTATTGTGGTATTTTCTAGCCCTATAAAAATTATAATATCCTCACAAGATGTTAGAATCCTATTCTCTTATTCCATGTAGCTAAGTGCTCATTCAAAATGCAAAACATAAAATTTAAAACTGAAGGTTTTGTATATATATGATAAACCACATGAACTGCAGAAAGTATATATGCCAATGTTTCTGAAACAACTAGCTTTTCCCCTCTCGCCTTTGTCTTATCCCAAGTCTTTTCCCCTTTCTGCCCCCACCACCTACCTGAACTGGTGGGTGCTCCTGACCCCACAGTCATTCACTGGGCCTATTGAGTGGTGGGCTGGAAGTGTGTGGCTCCATGCTCTGCTGGCTGGCTTTTTACAACAGCCATAAAGTATGTTCTGCTGCCAGAACACTAGTTCCAGCAGCAATGGGAGAAAGAATCAGGCTGTAAGGTATACAGCAACAGGGCAAGTATAGCACAAGTTGTCAAAACTGCTATGTGTACTATCAGCCCGCATCTTATGCAAGGGTTATGAGCTACATGCTAGAAGAGCAGCATGTAAAGTCAAAAGACAAGATAATGAAGTTGGCTGGGAAACAAAACTGAAAAAGTATGTGCCATACATTTCTTATTTACATATCTGCTCTTCTTCCTTTAGAAACTTAGAACATTCTGTGGTGCAGAAAAGTATAAGGTGGGCCCATGATATCCACAGATTTGGGAACTGTGAATTTCAGAATCTGTGAGTTCCAAACCTGCAGAGGAGGGGCCTACCTGGGCCCTCAGAACCCTATCGGAGCTGGGCTTCCCTAGGTCTTATAATGCCTTATAAAGGGCAGAAAATTCACTACCGGTTTTCCCCCAAAACCTAAAGTAGCATTTTTTATCCTGAAACGGGCATTCTGAGTCCCACAGATCCCATGAGCAGTTGGGTTGCATGTAGCCTCTGTGGGCCTTGGAAAACCCTTGACCCGGCATGAGCCCAGTTCCAGTCAGGTTTGGAACGTAGGGGGCCCAAATCCATGGGTATGAATATCTGCAAATTTCAGTAACCTCAGGGGTTCTGGAACAGAACCCCAGCAGATAACAAGGGCCTACTTTATAGCCTATCAACATTTTTTAAATTCTCAAAACAGTCATTGTATAAAACACTTCAGGCTCTTTCTGCCTTTTTGGAACTATCAGGACAATTACTCACAAGGAGAGGTGTTTGTTCTTACTGATAATTAAATAAAAATTCAAAATACCACATTTTGCACTGTGATAAAAGCATAAAACTCATTTTTCAAACACCTCTATCCATAGGTAATAAGGAACACTGGAATTTGTACAGCTTTGAATAAAAACACCACCAAATTCAATATATTTTTTAAAAAACACAATTTTCAAACATCTCAACTCATAACTTCATGACACTTTCAGCAGTGTAATAAATGGCACTCAGTAGTGTTCATCTCACATTAGTAGTGCAAGCTGTTGTCAGTGTGTTTGCATAGACAGTAAAACTGCCCAGTGATAAATAGAAATGCAATGACCAGGCTTAAGAAGCAATGCTAACAGTCCACCAGCTCATGCTTCTACGCACCTGTTCACGTTTGAGTTTCTCACGCTTGCGAATTAATTCAATGAGCAATCGTGCCCTTTCCAGGTCATGCCGCAGTTTCTGCCAGTATTTCAGTTCTTCCTTCACAGCACCCGTCTTCTCATCCTGGTCTTTCTGTGAAATGGATATAAATTTCCTTGTATTGTTTTCTTCTGCCTTGCATATCTCTTGACTCACCTCTTTCTTCCTGTCTGCAGTTACCCACAATCAGGCTCTAACTATCGAAAAGAATGTGAACGCCTTAATTCAATGTAGTAAAAGCCTAAACATTGATTAGGTATTGACAGGCAGCCCAATCCTCAGTGCCAGCACTACAGGCCTAGAGCCAGTGTTGGGTGTCAAACATGTCGTAAGGCATGTTTGTACCACCCAACAAATAAGCAGGGAAGCCTGCGCCACCCAGCTGATGCCACAGATGAAGCCCGGGCTGCTGGCAAAGCATAGTTAAGCCCTGAGCGGTGCAGAGGCATGGGGAGAGTGGCAGGAGAGAGCAGGGCAGGCATTCCATGGCAGATGGAGGGCAGAAAGAGGGTGGAACAGAGGAAAGAGACAGGCCCAGGAGTGGGAGAAGAACCTCGGAGGCCTCCTCCACCGAATCCTATCCCGTTTGTCTGCACCTTGTCAGTATGTCATGAGAAGAAAAAGGTTGAAAATCACTGTTCTAGTGGTTTATGTTTTGGACCAACATCCCCTGCTCTGACTTCAGTGAAGCCTTCTGCATCTCAAAAATGGCTGCATCTTGCCCTGCCATCCTATTCAGACTTGCAAACAATTCCACAATCCTGGGAACTTCCAGGCACTGAGGGTACAAGCCTAGCCTGGAGTTAGGCCAGCCAAGTATGGCTGGCACAAGGGACACCATCAAGTACGTTTGGACCACTCTCAAAGTCAGACAGCCAGTACACAGATGTGCACCATCCTCCCTGACTCAGAGAGTGGTCCAAACACTTTACAGTTGCTCCTGTGCCAGCCAAACATTGCTGCCTAATTCCAGGTTAGGATTGTACCCTCAGAGAAAGAAGAGCATTTGGAGTCACAAAAGTCTCTAGTCCCCTCATCAACTTCACTGACAACAAAATCAGAGCTCTCAGTTGATTAAAGCACTGAATAACTGGAGAACCCCACACACTTCCCAAGGTATGGGTCACCAGGAAATGGCCACCTCCACTGGAGATGGGCAACAGAAATCCAATAAAAACCATCTTTGGACAGAAGGGGGGTCCTGAATGAGCTGGACTAACTCCATGTTAGCATACGGTTAAAATTACTATTAAACATCTGGCGACAGACCCCTAAGCATGCATTTTCCTTCCACTTAATGTGCTATTTCTGCGAGATATTCACTGATGATGCATTAAGAACTCCCATCCCATTTGGAAATACAAGAGTCATTGTGCCATTCCTGGCACATATGACAAGCTTCTTTGCACTTCTTTGTATTCCCCTTCTTTTTCCTTCCTTTCTGTGTCTCCCCCTCTGAACCACCTGCTGAATGCCCATCAAATCCTTACTCATGAAACTTCTTCAGAGATTGCATCCTCAGTTCCCTATCCACTTGATTTGTCCGGTGCAGTGTTATTCAAACTGTAGGTCTGGACCCCCTTGGTGGGTCGCGACCTGATGTCACCTAGGTTCTAGTTCTGTGGGTGTGCATCTGTTTGTGCACATGCACATTTTATTTCATATTCCTCTAGATTTCCATTCCTGTTATTATATTGTATTATCTCTGTTTCTCTTGTCTTTGTTAAATACCAAGCTCCATGGCAGTATGTCATGCGTCAATCACAGAAGTTCCTGGCATATGTTTGTTTCCCCCACCTTGTGCATATTTTTACATATGTCATTGTGTATTGTGTGCACGTGTCTTGTACATGTGTTTGCATGTTGTCTTTGTGTATGTTTGCTAACATATAGTCATGTAGCAATAATAAAGCTGGGCTTCATGACTTGAGGAATTCAGCAAGTCAGAAAATAGACAATAGACACATAGTAATAAGCATTTTTAGTACTATGGCTTTGACAATCAAGGAAAAGTGGTGCTCAGCAATGCCAATTGTTCCTAAAGTAAAGCTAAATCTCTTTATAGAAATACCTTCTACAGAAATAAATTACATATAGGAAAACACAAAACAAATAGACATATGGAATCCTGTAGTTAATACCCACATTGAAAAGAACAGTAGGATGTTGTCATTTCAAAGAAAAAAGAATGCTGGGTTATGGAGTAAGTGAAGAGAATTTTCATGAGAGAGATACTGGCCATTGTCTTTGTTGTGCTCCATACTGCATTAAAAATACATATTGCAAACTTCTGTACTACAATTACAAAAGTTTCCCTTAATAGAAGGCTCTATTATGGAAAATGTAGACATTCTAATTCAGTAGAAATGCCCACAATTAATTATCTATGCCTTTTATCTAGTTGGCAGTAGGTACTCAGAGATAGGTCCATTCCATCTGCTAATCCAACTCTCCAACTCTTCCATAATCTTTCCCAGATCACATAGCAGTCTCTCTCATGATATTTCCCAATAGTACAAATGTCAAGGATGCTATCATACCTGTTCTGCATTTCTTTGTGACTGCAAGTGAGAATGCAGCCGCCGTATCAGTGGGACACCATTTCTCGACTGACGCTTTAATAGCCAGTAGTTGTGTAACCTTTGCATAAATTGATTCTTTCTCTGAAAGGTGAGTCCACTGCAAATTTTATTCAGTCTAAGGAAAACAACAGAAGTAAAAGATTTCACTTTGCATCAAATTTAACCTCAAATTCCAGAAAAGCAAAATGATACACAGTAAGCCTAAATGTAGTACTCAATTTTTTAATGTCCTATGAGCACGTGTTGGGAAATGTACAAGTATTACAAGCTCCTGAGAGTTTTCAACTGTGAAATTGCTAGTCCACCCTACAGCACCAATGAAACAACTGCAAGGTGGGTCCAGGTACCAGCTAAACTCAAACGGACAAAATTAGTTTAGTATAATAAGCAATTATATATTTCATCTAGCATCCACAGAGTAATTTACATTGTTATTATTGGCAAACTACAAACTCGGGCAGCGCAATCCTAACCTGCACAGGAGAAGGCAGGCCGCTTGGCCTGTGCTGCATCCCATGCAAGGTAGGAGGCAGTTGGAGCTCACTGTGGAGCTAGGGGGTATTTGTAAGCCCAGGCAGCCTGATGGGGCGGCTTGGACCTGCACGTGCTAAGTAGCAGGCGCATGGCCAGGGACAGGGGTTAGGATCTGTCCTAATGGGAGTTAGGATGGGGATTAGGATCTGGCCCTTGCTCCACCTGCCCATTCCGTGTCTCCTCCTCCCTCCCACCTTCCCCTACCTTCCACAGCCCCATGCTGGCCAAATGGGGCCAGCATGAAGATGACTTACCGGGCCTCCTCCTCACCGCTCGTGGGTCAACGCTGCTGCTTGGATCAGTCCAGAGCCCAATTTTGTGGCAAATGTACCACATTGGGTTGACACAAGCAACATGCATCAGCCCAAAGGTACAACAGGATCATACCCTAAGGCTTTAGCTCTGCACTGCCTAAATAATAAGCCCACTGAAATCAATGGGATGAACTAATACTAATCCCATAATTGCAAATTGTCACTGTTTTCAAATACATGCACATGCTGAAATAACCAGTGTCTGTATTTTACTTTCTAACTTACTTCAAATGTCTTACTGCAGTGAACCCGCGATTTAACAGTCTTCAGAAATAACGGATGCTTTTGGCTTTATTAAACACTAGTCATATACGTTTTGCGCATGTGTGTTGGTTGATATAAATGTATTTCAATTTTAACAGACTTTTGACATTAACAGACACCTCTTCTCTCATTAGTTGGTAAAATCAAGGGTTTGCTATATGTGTTACTCCACAGAAGTCTCTACTTTGTAATACACTTTGTACATTTTGGGGGGGGTGGGGAGGTAATGTTACCTTTGAGGACAGAGTAGGTACAATTGCATCTGTCAGAGATGCATGCTACTTAAACAAATCGCTGACCAATGTTGTTCTGGCAAAATGAAATTAAACAATGCATTGTTAAAAGTTCTTGCAGGGCAAAAAAAAGGCCACTTTAATAAAGAGCAGAAGAAAAATGCTGCAATAGTTCATGGATCTGCACAAAAGCTAGGAACTAAACAAATGTGCCACTCACCGGTAAGAAGGGATCTGTGTGACCATCAGAAGAGGCACAGAAGCACAACTTTCTTTTTTCACCTTCTGCTTCAACTTCACCTTGCTTTTATTCTTGGGAATGCTGTTACACTCTGTCTCATTCTTTGCTATTACTTCTGCTTCACAAAGAGTAGCTGTACGCCCTTTCTTCATTGTCCCAGGAGGGGAGTGTGCCTCACAATAAGCAGTTTTGCGCACAGTGAATGTTGTGCCATTGAGGCTGGTCTCCCTCATGGGCTCAATCTTCATGAAGAGACCAGCCCTCTGGGCACAGGTAACATGGAAGGCAGTGTAGCAATTCACTTTGTGACACTGGATAGCAGCTCCCATACCCTTCTGCTTACAGATGTAGCAAGTTAGCTTCCAGCGTGCTGGTGGGATATTGTCTATTCCCTCAATGGGTTCCAAAAACACAGTGTTTGCAAAACAGACTTCTGGAATCCAGATGGCACAAACAACATGGGCCCAGTGACCATCACTGGTCTGTTTGAATGCTCCACCTTTGTTTGGGCACAAAACACAATCAACGGGATGGGAAGGGGACTGCAGACAGCAGCGACAAAGCCACTGCCCCTCAGGGATATAGGGCACTCCATAGCACTCCTGGTGAACAGCCAAGTTGCAAATGTCACAAAACAAAATGACGTTGCTGTTATGACACTCATCATCCATGCAAACACAGCAGACAGCATCCTCATCTATCAGAGTCTGCTGGGCCCCATTGTTACGGCTTTCTAAATAGGACTCCTTCTCCAACCTATCCAGTAACAATTCAAATGTCTCAGCAGAAACTGACCCATAGCCATCATTCCTCCTCTTCTCATTGATCATGTCAAGCCAGGCCAAATCCTCCTCATCCATATCATACTCCACTTCGGCATCAATGACTTCCAGTGGCCTCTCAATGTACTGATAGTATGCTGCAGTCAAGGGTGGGGCATCTGGCTGACTTAAAGAATCAATCATTCGAAAACTAGGTTGGGGTAAATTGAATGAGGTCCCAGGAGCATGTTTTGTGCACGACTCCTTTTTTTCCCCCTTTGATTGAGTTTTCTTGGACTTGGAAGGAAACAGTGGCTGTTCACTGTTTTCTTTGTTACTGTTGCATTCTGTGATGTCCTGGGCAGTCAGCTCATCCTCTGTGATTATCTTTAGCGGATCATAAATACTGATGCGATGGAGACGCCCATCAATATCAACCTCCACGATTCGTTGGGCCTGGGCATATGTCAGAGTCTCTCGAGTGGGTGAGCATTTCAAACTGTATGGTGAAGGAGAACGCCTCCCTTCTAGGGCCTGCCGAGATCTCCTCCGCGGCTTCCTCATAGCAGCCACTCAGAAAACCTATGGGATAATCCAAACAGAAATCAGTTTAAAAAAATAAGAATTGCAAACATGAATGGCATAATTTCAATACCTGTAGATGAATTGGTTAGACTGAACCCAACCCTTGTGCTGGCCTAGGAGTGTCACAAATGCACTGTAAAGCACATTTGGACCTCTCTTGGAGTCAGGGAGGATGGCGCACTTCCATACCTCCAGATTAGGATTGTGCCGTTAAGGACACACTTGCTTACTTTGAGGTTAGTTTGGATGTTGAAATTAAAAAAAAAATTAATGAAACTGGCATAGTATTCTAACTGTGAGTTATCTCACACTTCCTTCAATATCTCAAAAAATAAAGTCTGCTAAAGTTTTGGTAATATTGATTAATACATTACTCAAATATATTTGAATTGATTACTCAATATACAGATTCAACTAAAAGTTTTAACTGTCTTAACTTTAAATGCACTTGAATATGAATGCTTTAGTTTGCTTTCTCGCTAAACCGTCACCTTAAGAATGCGTAGTGTGGTGGTTGCTGAGACAAAATGGGCAAGATAAAGATTCCATAGCAGCTGGAAAACAATGTTTTTAAACAGAGAATACAGAAGCAAAGAAAATGAATGAAAATTTAAAAAATGAGGACATGGATAGAAAGGAGAAGCTAACTCGAAAAGATTCAACAAGGGCAAGGTTAGAAACACTAACACATATGAAGCGGCTAAATGAAGAAGGGCCAAAATGTCACATAAGAACCAAGAACACAAAATACAACACTGTGCATGAAAGCTAACTCAAAAGATAATTTTGAGCCCAAGCCTTATCTCTTACTGCAGTGACAGTAGTTGGTAAATTTTGAGTGTCATTTTGACAGAAAACCTGGCTTAAAGCTCACATAAATAATAAAAACTGAAGCAGATAACACACAGCTTTTCACCAATACTTACAAACTTAGAACTCTGTTGCAAAAGACTAGATTTGACCCATTTACAAATCCCAAACCAGCCTAATCCTGCAAATCCTGTTTCACATTAAAAAAGTGTTCATGAGGCAGTAAATTAGCCCTAAGTATAAAACAAAACTAGTTTCAGAATATACCATTTCTATGACAAAAGTAACAAAAAAGTAACAAAATCTTCATTATTTGGAATTGACAAGAACATAGAGTTTAAGGAATATTTTCTATCATAACTCCTGCTCTGTGTAGCAATTCTGAGTCCAACCCTCAGGAGGTGGGACCAGCAAGCCAGAACTTGCAGATACTTCTGAAGGTGTTGCCCCCAGAAGCAACACCCTCAGAAGTCAAGTCAAGTCCCATGTGCCTCACAAAGAAACAGCCTCTCCAATGTCAGAACCCCACTCTCCCCAGTGCCGGCAAATCAGCACTAGCAAAGAGCTATGTGAAAAAGCGTATAACAACAAGGCCCCACTCTACAGGCTTCAGTATGCTCCTTATGGTTGAGAACACCTTGTTCCTTTGGCACTATCCATGGTGCTGTCACTCTGACCTATTTTGTTGCCTGGCCCATCTACAATTTCTGTCCCTTCTTGGTAGACTTCTGCTTGTGGCCTAGACACAACATTTTCAAAAAATCAGGCTCTGTGAAATGCCAGCACCCAATTAGGTATGTCTATTCTTTTTCCTGACAAGAGGTCTGTGCTGCTTGACAGCAGAAATTCAGCAGGTGCAGACTTTTGAAGAATAGGAATGCACTGCTGGATGATCTGCATTTGTTAATTTCTTCTAATGTGCACATATTCCAATGATCAGAATTGAGATGACAATTCCATTTTGGATACAGAATATGGGTTTTTGCCTTGCATATGCTTAGTAAGAATTTCATTTTTTCAAAAACTACCATAATAGAACTATTTGCTCTGGAATGCTGTCATTCAATGCACTGGAATGACTCAGACTAAGCAGTGTTGATTGCTGCAAATTTATTAAAGTTAGAAATGGGAAAATCCCAATTGCCCAACTTGTAAGACATAGACGCTGACACCTAGGATCTTAAATATTTTTCAGCTCTATAAATGCTCCCAAAAATATTATGCTGGCTTTTAAAATGCTTAAATATTTTAACAGCATACATCAATCACTTGTCAGAAGCACTGAAAGATATCCAGTCTCCCTCATCTTGAGGTTTTCAGTTCTTAAATCAGCTATCTAATAAAACTTAATAATAGGAAACAATCCTATACCAACTTACTTAGAAGTAAGTCCTGCTGAACTTAGTGAGACTCAGGGCACAATCCTAACCAGGAGTTAGGCTGGCGCAAGTCACTTGTGGCAGCCCAGGAGTGTTACAAACACACCATAAAGTGCGTTTGCAACATGCTTGGAGTCAGAGGCCAGCACATGGTTGTGTGCCATCCTCCCTGATTCCAAAAATGGTCTAAACGCACTTTACATTGCATTTGCAACACTCCTGGGCTAAGATTGCACCCTTAGTTTACTTCCAGGTAAACATGCAAAGGATCAGGTTGCCAGAATGGCCCTAAGGAAGGGTCATATGTGCATACAGTTTACAAGCAGAAGGTTCCAGGTTTACTCAATGGGAACTCCAAGCAGGTCTGGGAAAGACCTGGTCTGGAGACCTGGAACCCTACCTGTCACAGAACTTGGAACAGGCAGAGAGGCATGTCTAGAGTAATGGCCTGATTCATTATAAGGCAACTTCATACATCCAAAGTTACCAAATAAGATTTATTAATTCCTTTTTAAAATAATGTTTTATAAAACCCTTAGTATGAAGAAGCTTGCAGAATCTATATATGTAAAGAACGTGTGTGTGTGTGTGTGTGTGTGTGTGTGTGTGTGTGTGTGTGTGTGTGTGTGCGCGCGCGCGCGCGCGCGCCGCATAGGCTCCACAACGCCTGGAGCGATCGGCACGAAACTTGGTACGCATACACCTTGTGGCCTGGCGACAAACACTGCGGGGGTCAGACCACCCCTAGCTCCCCCAGGGGTGGGGGTACGCGGGGGTCCCTGTGCAAAAACTGCCAAAAACGGCATCGAATCCGTAGTTTCCAGGGTCGCCAGGACGAGCGGCGACGGTCCCGACGCCGATGGAGTCCGGGTTCGGCCCCCCCTCGGCGTGGGGAGTGAGAAGGGGTGCGAAACAAAACGTCCGCCATGCCCTGCTGGAACGCCTGGACCGATTGGCACCAAACCCGGCATGCAGAAGCCTAGCGGCCTGGCCACAAACACTGCGGGGGTCGGGCCCCCTAGCACCCCCGGGGGTGGGGGTACGCAGGGGGCCCCACGTGAAAATGGTCGAAAATGGCCGAAATTGGTTTTGGATCCATAGTTTCCGGGTTCGCCGAGACGAGTGGTGACGCTCCAGATGCCTTTGGAGTCCGGGTTCCCCCCCCTCGATGTGGGGGCAAGAAGAGGTCCAAAACAAAACGTCCGCCATGCCCCGCTGGAACGCCTGGACCGATTGCCACCAAACTCGACATGCGGATGCCTGATGGCCTGGGGACAAACACTTTGTGGGTCAGGGACCCCTACCGCCCCTGGGGGTGGGACTATGCAGGGGGCCCCACGTGAAAATGGTCGAAAACGGCCAAAATCTGCGTCAGATCCATAGTTTCTGGGGCCACCGAGAAGAGCGCTCATGCTCCCGATGCTGTTGGAGTCCAGGTTTGGCCCCCCCTCGACGTGGGGGCGAGAAGGGATGTGAAGCAAAATGTCCACTGTGACCCCCTGGAACGCCTAGAGCAATTGACACCAGTATGCTTTACGGTCTGGGGACAAACACTGCGGGGGTCAGACCCCCCTAGCGCCCCCATGGGCAGGGGTGCACAGGGGGCCCCATGTCAAAATGGTCGAAAACGGCCGAAATCGGTGTCAAATCCATAGTTTCCGGGGTCGCCGAGACGAATGGCGACGCTCCTGAGGCTGTTGTCCACGTTCGGACTTGAGAGAATTTGTTGCCTGGGCAACGCCGGGTCAAAAAAAGCTAGTGTTAATATAAAAGAAGGGCTCATTTTTAAGTGATCACCAAATTTAATGAAAACATTTCTCAAAAAAATTAGTAAATTGGGAATTTACTATAATAGTAAATGTTCACCAAATTTTAGACCACCTAATAATCCTAAAGTGATAAAAACATATTGAGTTCTTGTCATTTTCGTAAAGTATTTGACAATTTAAAAAATATGTTTGTCTCCCAATAACAGTAAATTTTCATAATATAACCCTAACCCAAACCGAAACCCTAACCCTAACCCCATGTTTGGGCCGTATAATTCTGCTAGCTAAATAATAGTCTTGTCATGTAAATGTCATGTTATACATTTGGTGAACATTTACTAAATTTGGTGAACATTTATTAAATTCGGTATAACCATGGTTTGTTTTTGATCCACAGTACTAGGGGCTCACAGTTTAATTTGGTAAGCATTTAATTTGTCCTCTAAAAGAAGTATAGAAAAGGAAAAGTTTTGTAAAGTAGAGCCAGACTTCAAAATGTTGTAAGCTTGGCCAAGACACTTTTGGAGAATAGTGAGCTCTAGAATCCAACGCTACAAAAACAAAGTTTCTCCTGCTGACCTGTAACACAAAATCTAGTGATTTATCCTTAAAGGCTAATTAACACAATCCTTGGGCATACTGTATCTACAGTATTTGAAAATCTGTGTGAAAATTCCATCTTTGGCCACCTGGTCAAAGGCAAGTGCTACCATTTCAGAATCAATCTTAGTGCATGTGTTGGTTGGCAAGAATAATTTTTTTAATGACTGCCTTGAATACTGCACACAGCAGCCCATGCACATGACTTGTCAGCCACAGGTAGTGACCAAGCATGTGTAGCAATTTTCAAGTAGTTATCACACAACTTGTTAGGATTGTATTAGTGATGTTGTGCCAACTATCATTAGCTATGCTGTCAGTTTCATGCTGCCATGTTGTGTTATTTGGGAGTGGTGGATATGACAACCAACAGGTTACCATTTACATGTGTCTTACTCTTTCTCCAAGTAAGTCATAGCATCACTAATAATCCTATAAAGTAGATTAGTTAAAGTAGTTACTTGCTCAGGGCACAATCCTAACCAACTTTCCAGCACCGGGATAAAGGCAATGCAGCTCTGAGGTAAGGGAACAAACACTCCTTACTTTGAGGAGGCCTCCATGACTGCCCCCCAACTGCAGGATAACAGCACATGCCCCATCGGCACAGCCATGTCAGTGCTGAAAAATTGGTTAGGACTGCACCCTTAGTGAGCTTCATAATTGAACCTGCGTTTATCACATTCAATTATAATACTATAGCCACTGCATTCGAGTACCACATCCTATACTAGAATGAGAAATAATGCCACAAATACCAACTTCTGAAAACTCTACTCAGAATGAACCAGTTATCTATTAATGGAGAAAAGATTAGGAAAACGAGAAAAGTTTTCAGGATTCAGTTCCCCGTCCAACTTAACATATCAGTATTAGCTGCAAAGCAACAGGGTTAGCAAAGGGTGGAATAGGAATTATGTCTCAAAATAGTTAAGAAAAATGTGACTGGAAAGTCAAACTGGCTCCATGTTTGGAAAAATACTTGTTCATTGGTCTCCAACACTAAATATCACCTTGGTTCATGCCATCATATTCTTAATAGTCATAAAAGATGAAAAACTAAGAAAATCTAATTAGATCACTTTTGCCATTCAGCAAGTCTCCCAGAACCTGCTTTTTCTGATCACTCTTATTCTGATCATCAGACATATACATCCAGAGCAAACAAATGAAAATAGTGTGGCTACCCTGCAAACCTGTTCTGAACACCCCTTCAGCTATGGCATGGTTCAGGTATGTAGCAAGGTTCCATGTTCTCCCCCAGGTTGCTTATATTAGTATATGAAGCTGCTGGTAGAGTTTGGAGTTGGGTGTCATTAATATGCAGATCACATTCAGCTCTAGCTTTCTCTGCCATCTAATGCTGAGAAAGCAGTTGAAACCCTGGAATGCTATCTGGAGGCAGTGGGGATCTGGATGTGGGCTAACAAACTGAGATTAATTCTGACAAAACAAAGGTCCTCTTGGTTCAGAAATCCACCATACAGGTATTACAATATCAGCCTACTCTGAACATTGTTACGCTCCCTTTGCTATAACGGATCTAAATATTCTGCTATTCCTAAAATTCAAATGGCAGACATTGCCCCTCTTAGGTTTTTCCCCGGAAGTAATTCCCATTTAGTATAAGACTCAAGGCCATGATGGGTGGTGCAATCTCCTTATTTTAGAAGCAGGTTATCTGAGAATGCCAAGTAGTGGCAACAGGCTGTAGGAATCTTGTTGTCTTGTGTGCTCCCTAAGGCATCTGGTGGGCCACTGTGAAATACAGGAAGTTGGACTAGATGGGCCTTTGGCTTGATCCAGAGGGGCTCTCCTAATGTTCTTATGACATATGCCTGAGTAGACATGCATAGGATTGGGGTGTGAGGGCACAATCCTAACTTGTGCCGGTACAGCCAGCTACAATTTCTGAATTGCTTAATTTCATCTTAAGGGGCAGCACCACATAGAATGTGTTACAGTAATCTAAACATGATGTAACTAAGGCATGGACCACCATAGCTAGGTGTGGCTGATGCACCAGCCAAAACTGAGCAAAGACACCCCAGGCCACAGCTGGCGCCTGACCTGCCCATCCAGGAGAGGCTGTGAACCTAGCAAGACCTCCAGGCTTCGGACCTAATCCTTCAGAGGGAGTGAAAACCCATCCAGTGTGTCAGCATATTGATGGCACCAAGCTTCAAATTGCCAGATGACCTCTCCCAGCTTTATCACGCAGATGTTATGGGATAGAGACATATTTCCTCTTATGTGGTGGTGCAATGCCAAGAAGATGGGGCCACTTATGGTCTGCTTGCAGAGCCCTTTAATGGGTCTCAGGGAGTCCGAGGGCTCCTAGCAGCAGACTTTGAGAAACTGCTCTACATTTCAAAAGAACTCAAAGAACCTTTTCTATTTCCAAGAACGAAAGAAACTTTTCTATTTCCATCATTTGCCAGTTATGAGCAGACCAGACTCCTTCAGTACTATCACGGTTCTGTGCATTCTAGTCTCCATCCCAGACAATCACCAAACACTACATATAATCTCTGTTGCTACTCTGTAATATATTTTCTGCATCTTTACTTGTCTCCAAATTAGTATTTTCTCATTGAAGCAAGACAATAATCATGTTTATTTCTATCCACAAGAGCTTAGATTTCACTCCTTTCTTATGCATTCAAACTTTATTCCTATCATGCACTTACTGAATACAAATACTGAATAATAATGAATAGTACAAAGAACACAATACATGCACACAAAACTGTGATAAAGTCCTCCACCACACATCTGATCAGCAAGCTTTACCAGCATCTTGAGAGTCAGTGAACTATCATATCACCATCTATATTTTTCAAGGCTGGCAGTGAAGCCTCAGGTGATTGTTAATGACACAGAGTACTCAGTTGCTCAAGGAACTACTAAACAGTTTGCTATTCACCCTCTGTGAAGGAAAGGAAAATTGGCTGAGATTAAAACCTAACATAGGCACAAGCTGAGGACTCAGTAGTACCAAGACATATTGAAGCTATGGGGCAGGGAGCCAAGAAGAAAAGGTGCAGAGTAAGCAATGGATGGAAAAAGGGGAACGAAGGAAGGGCAGGTGAAGAAAAAACATCCTGAGGAAAAGGGTAGGTCAGATAGGAAATTGAGGTAGAAGGGGGCTAATCAGAATGAGAGAGAGAGAGAGCTCTTTACAAACCTCACAGTGCTTAAGATCAGAAAGAGCTGCATTCGCTGTTGAGAGGGAAAGAGGAGTTAATAGGAAAGCTGGTAAAGGAATAGAATGACAAAAAGGAGTGGAATAAAGTAGGCAGCTTCCTGAAAAGCTGAGACTGAGAAAACAATGAACAGTAAAGACATATGATTAAATGAGAAAGTACACTGGGGCAAAATTACATGTGAAGCCCAGATAGACATACTACAGGCAGAAAGTGAGTAGGCAAGAGAGGGATACAAGGAAGCACAGTGTTGCCAAGTCTAGATCCTGACAATGGAATTCTACCTGTTGTGGTATCTACCTTCCCAGCAGCTTTACAGCCTGGCAACCCTGAGGAGACAACAAGGGACAAAACAGGAAGGAAGGAGTGGTGGAGCTGAATTTTATAGCTTGATTTGAACTAACCAGCCAGTTATTTGACTACAAGCTTCTAGTGTATTCAACGTTAGACAGTAACCATGCAGGTCTAGGACAGGACCATCCTACCACACAACTAAAGTGTAAGCCCACAGAAAAATGTTGTTGCTTCTGCATTTACTCCTACTTTTTTTCTGTTACATCCCACTGTCAAATAAGAAAGTTAAGCAATAGAAAAGTACAGCCACTGAAGAGATTGTCTCAAACTCTTTCAGATTGCTTAATTCCTATGCTGTTGTTTCACCTCAGCAAAAAGATACTACTGCCACATGAAGCATGGGGCATGAAGCCCTGAGCTGATGGCCTGCTTGCTCCAGTGCTATAGAATTTATAAAAACAACCCAAGGCAGAATGTGTTAAACTCTCTTTGCAGTGCATATATTCACCTCCTCCAGGGCTGAGCCCACTGCAGAAGGCTGTACAAATCAGTTTTGCCTCAGAAATCTTGCTACAGTCCCAATTTCTTCAATATGGAGAGGACTCTTGGCCATCAAGCTGCCACAATATCAGGAAGTGTGTGTATGTGTGTTTGTCACTTTCTGTGACACTCTGATAACATTCAGGCAATAAGTTATGCCAATAAAGTATCTCTGAATGAAGTCTCAGAACGGCAGGACACGCACAAGTCTGTGCCAGGGTTTTAGAGCGGCTGCACATGCCAAGTCTCTCAGTGGAGTCTCTCTTTACCACGGACGCGAAGGGGGGGGGGGGATGAAACACATCAGGCCTCGTTGCACAAGCCCTTTCCCAGGGGAGCGGCGTGAAGCCTGGACCGTGTGAGAACCCAGGCCCTTTTCACGTGACGGAGCGCGCAACAATGTTGCTCTCCCACACGCAGGCCGCTCCGTTCTTGGAGGAAAAAAATTGCACAGGAAGACAAAGCGGGGTGGTGGAGTTGGAGGAAGGGGGGGCTGAATATCAATTTGCCAACATCTCCAAACCCCATCTGAAGGAAGAATTCCCTCGACTAATTTCACAACAGGGAAAGGAAACAATCGTAACCGCGCTGCCATTGGACACGGCCTCTGTCCATCGTTCTACACTACGGCCAATAGCGCGACATATCTTGCGGGCGGGAGCGACGTATCCGTCGGTAGGCCAATGGAGAATGAGAAGGTGGGCGTGGCCAATGGTGTCCCGGCTATGAGAGCGAACAAGATGGCGGGGGTTGGTTTCCCTGCTCCCCCCCTCGCGTTCCCACTCACTCTCTCCCCCCCAATTGCCTCGGTATAAGGCGCTGAGGAGAGCGCCCCGCCGGTCGGAGGGCGCCAGGCCTCTGTAGTCCCGTCGCCCCGTTCCCGCCCAGCCCAGTCACCTTCCCGCGACCCTGGGGCCGCTGCTGAGGCGCGAAGAGAAGGGGAAGGAAGGGGGACCGGGGGGGGGGTCTCGCCTCTACTTGCCTGGGCCGCCTCCTAGTCCTCCTCCACGGCGGCGGCGCCGAGTCTTCCACGGGGCAGGTGGGCTCGCACCGTCGGCAGAGAGGGAGGGGGACAAGATGTCGGTTCTGCCCGAGTCTCCTCAGCGCCGCCCCCTCATGCTCGCGGCTCCCGGCCCGCTCGGCCCCGCTGCCACTTGCTTCACAGCGCCTCCGCCGCGGCTCCGGCTCCTGTTGCGGGTGGGGGGAGCGAGTGAGGGCAGGCAAGATGGAGGCGGCGGCGGCGGCAGGAGCGCAGCCCGGCCAAACGATTGAGAGGGAACGGAGGGGGGGGTTGTGAGAGGGAAGGCGGCGGCGAGGGAGGGGGCTGCTACCGCGCTCCGCTCTCTTTCTCTCCACTTCCCCCCCCCGGACAGGGACCGCCCCCCCTTGAGTTTCTCTCCCTGGACGCAAAGCTTGGAGGCCCGGGGGCAGCGGTCGGGGGGAAACCGAGACAAGCTAATGAGCGCTGCCGCCACTCGCCTTCGCAGCGTGGTGGGCCGACCTCTGGGGCTGACACTCGGGCGCACTATGTTGAATTTGAGGTGGGGGGAGCCTGAGGCACGCTGCCTTGGGGGGCAGGGGTGTTTGGGGCGTGTGCGTGTAATTTGGCTGTTGGGGACACGAGAGGAGTAAAAGGTGTCTGCTTGTTTATAAAACATTCAGCATTTGGGGTCACCCTGATGTAGTATAGGGCTTGTTGTCCATGAGGAGATCACTTCTGGGAGGGATTGTGCACCCATCCCATATGTGGACTGTTGCATGTTAAATTTCAGCACGTGGTGTTTGCTGCCAGCACACATTGGGGAGGTAAAAGACGTGTGTGTCATGGGGGAGTAAAAGACATGTTTGTCAGTGACAAACTGTCAAATAAATAGTCACATAGCTTCTCAGACCTTTGGGGCAGGGGTCAGCATTAGTATAGGAGCAATAGAGGCCACCCCAACTTGTGTGTGCTCATTAGAATATTTGTAGAAAATATTAACAGGAAACCAATCACAAACATTCTAGTGTGTGGGGGATGGACACTTGCCTCCTTCTGTCTTTTCATGTATCCACAGAATATATAATAAGGCTGATAATCTAAATGTTGTGTCCTGCTGTCTTGTGTGAAGCAACCATAATGTAGTCCAAATTCCTCTCGGACAATGATGAAGTGAATAGTACCATTGCAGGTGGGGCCCTTCCTATTTGATTGCTCATCCATACAAAAATGTACTGCACGTAGAAAATAAGTGCCAACGAGAGGGTCTAACCGAGGGGTTCCCATGGAAGCCCCTATCCAGCCCATGCGATAATTGGGCTCTGCCAGAACCCCCATAAGCTTCAAAATGATTCTTCAGCAGAAGTGGTTAAGGGAGCCCAGTTTATTATATGGGCCTCCCTTTCAGTGGCATTCCTTCTGCAGAGGTACTGGGAGAAAGGTGGAAGGAGGCTTCAGGTGGTGAGGAACAGTACATGGGACAGATCAAGTAAGAGAGACACTGCAGAGGCACTAGGAGAGCCCAATTATCATTCGTGCCATCCTTTTAGCTCTGCTGCTTCTGCAAAAACTTCACTTTGCAGAGCATCTCTCAACTGCTGAGCTGCACACCTTGGGAGAAGCAGCACTACTGAAAGCTTGGCCCTCATAATTGTGCTCTCCCATATCTTGAAAAGTATGATCAAGATTTGCATATTTTCTGTCATTTGCAGCTAATGACAACAAAGTGCTTATTTTGGTCATCACTTGCTTGATGATGTTGCCTCAGCAGGTAAATGCTATTCATCTGCAGTATGAAACAAGATGCCTTCTTCTAGGTTTCCTTATTTCTGAGATTTGTTTGAGGGTGGAGGACATGTGAGAGTGAAATTCCTAGATTATGGAACTCCTGCCCCCTTGAGACCTAGGTGCTCCCTTGTTATCTTTTTGTCACCTGGCTGAAAAAAAATGTTTGGTTGAGTTCTCCTTAAATTGGTGGTTGTTTGTGTTGTAAGCTGCCTTGAGGTCTCCTTTGGGAGTAAAAATCCTCTCCTAAATTCCATTGACAACCACACAAGTTTTGGACACTCCTATCAGATCTATATGTAAATGGATATTGTGCATGGACTAGCATACTGGTTATCAAAGCATATGACAACCAGTATATACACCCAGTCTGTGTTCAGTTACTATGTTTTGTTTGCCAACATGCCAGTCTTTGAACTTGACCAATTTAACTCATATAAAGTCATAGCTCATAACAGGTAAGCCCATAATGTGGGAACATAGTGAGCCCACTAGTAGTAGAATTGATGGCAGATTCAAAATACCTCAACCTTGTTCTCCCCAAAATCATTGTTTAAAAAATCCCTTCCAAATATTCATCTCATTCTTCCACCAGTGAAGTTGGATGAGGTAACTCTTTTTAATGAATTATTCAAGGCCCTTATCATTCCCCTAGCAGTTGTTAAACTTTCACCAACAGCAGGTCATGGGAATTAATATTTCTACTAATCGTATTCCTGCATAAATTGGTGATTATCATAATTTGTGCGTGATTATTGCTATGAGGCCACTGTAGAAAAGTACAGTGTAACAATAAAAGGAAAATATGCATAGAGGATATGTTGCAGAGGTCTAAAGGCACATATAGTACAACAAATATCCCATGGTAAATAAACAGATAAGCTGAATATTCCACATATAAAAAGATTCTGAAGAAAAAGTGATGGCATATTAAAAATAAGCTACAATTGAGATCCTTTTATTGCTACTGACAGCAATTTATTTAGAAAGCTACTGGAGGTCATATATTACAATTCTGTTAGAAATTAAACTGTTTTATGAAAATGCATTTATTCCATTCTTAAGTGGAAGAATTCTTAACAGTATCTGGTGTTATGTCACAGTGTATTTGGATCAAAGGGTACTGCAGCAGCACTGCCATTGTATTAACATGGAATTGCAAGTGTGATATTTTAAGGGTTGCTTGACCAGCTCAGGAACATGAATGTTAAAGCTGTGGCCAGGGGGCATCCCCCGAGTGAAGGAGCTATGAGCAGCCAGAGCTGGCCTACATATGTCGCAGAAGCAGGAAACCACCTCCAAGAAACATGGAGCGATCTGGTTACCCTGGGAAGTGGGCAGCAGGATTCACAGCAGTCTAGGACCAGAAAGAGAAGGAAGCAATGGCACTGCCGCTGTGTAGTGAACACTTCTTTCAAGAAAGGGATGCCCCAACATATTGGGAGAGGCAGAAAAAGGGCAGGGCACATATGCAGCCTGTAACAGGCTATTCAGAGACCAGGAAACCAATCCAGGAAGGATTCCCCCACAGCTTGGCAGGCAGCCCAGTCTGAGTAATCGGGAGGAAGTGAAGAAACCCTAGGTTTTACTGAACCCTCCTAGCTGTGAAGCACTCCTTTCATGTCGGAATGGCAGGACTGTAGGCCATGACTGCACCCCTTACATTTTGTTTCCATACATTACATTCAAAAATAATGTTTGGTCTGAGTGTATCACACAAACAGCATTTTGAATGTAATGTTTATAAGGCTATAAAATATGCAAACCTATTGGAGTTGCAATGGAAATTCAACTCAGATCAAAGGGGCATTTTATTATTTGGATTTAGCAGCAGCACACCCATGGACAGACTTTATCCACAACTGCATTTACACACACACACACACGTGTCTATCCATGAGCCAAAGGTAGCAATAAGTTTGGTCCTACATGGCTCAAGGGTGGGGGGTGGGGAGAAGAGGTCTGTTCTGACATGTTGCATTATATTTCTAATTGCTATCAGTACCTTCCAAATACATCTTCTGTAGTAGGAGTCTCCAATCTACAGCCTGGGGGCCAAATCTGGCCTGCCATAAGATTTTATCCAGCCCACAACAACTTAAAATATTTGAAATTTTTACTCATTATATATCATTTCTCAGTTTAAGCATGGTATTGTTTCTTTATAAATGTCACATTTCCCTTTTATCCTGAATCATATGCTGATTACAAAAGAGTAAAACATTCATTCATTTAAATTTCATTCATTCATGATTTTTTTTTGGCCCGTGAAAATTTGTAAAATATATTATGTGGCCCTCATACAGAAATGTCTGCACACCCCTGTTCTGTTGTCTTACGTCTGGCTTTCTGAGCTGTAACATAGACCAACTTGCATTTTGCCATCAACTGCTTCTCTATACTTGTGAACAGCAACCAAGCTGCTATGAGCAGTACCTTACATTTGGCAACATCCAATGACTGTACTGGGTATACTAAGACCTTCCATTCCTTTCTGATTTCCTTGCTGCTTTTATTTAAACTGTAGTTGAGAATGAGGATGACATGCCAGGCAGGTTATGCAAATCAGGCGTGCTCATTTAATTGACTCCATTACCATGGGTAAGATGTGTAATCTAGTTACTATGCAAATTACACTGCCCAGACTTGAGGCTTTAGATATTGCAACTCTCCTTCCTCTTTTGTTTGCAACCCAAGAAATTGAAATTGTGGAGCTCCATTTCAAAAGAAATTGTAATTGAAGGGAGTTGTGTTAGCTACTATGTATCAGTCTAAGTTCAGCTTTAATACTGTATTTTTGACTTTTCCTTCTAACCCCTGGCAACCCAATCTTAACCTGTGCTAGTTCAGTGGGGCTGCCTGGCCGCAGGGGCGATTCTAAGCAGAATCACGCCCATGGCAGGGAATGGCATGCCCCCCCCCAACATCATGACGTCACGACGTCATGACGTTGCGGGGTGTGGCTTCTCTCCTGGCTCGGAGGGCGGGGAGGGAAGCCGCCGGGGCGCGCACTCCGAGCCGGGGGTTTAAAGTGCACTTTAAACCCCCGGCTCGGACTGCAAAGTGCCTGCTCCCCGCCCTGTCTGCCGGGGCGCGCGGGCACTTTAAAGTGCTCGCACGTCCCAGCAGACGGGCGGGGAGC
>JAJKFI010000052.1:139650-151020 GCA_029204185.1 Lerista edwardsae | reverse complement strand
ATACAGATGGATCTTTCTGGATTTAGTCCTTCTTTCTGGCCACCCGTTTGTCTTCTTGCTGGCTGATAAACGGCTTCCCTACTCCCACCAGAGAAGCGGCTGAACTTTGGCACAACTCCCCCTCACACAAGGCATTCGAAGCTCAGCTGTTAATCAGTCGCAATTAACGAGGTCTGCCGCTCACAGAGACTTCCGGCTGTCCCGAACTGGCGACCTTCAGATCTTCAGCTCTTATCTTCAGGCAAACAGAGGCATTAACCCTCTCGACTAAATCTTCTACAGGATATGGTAGAGACTTGCTTCGTAGATCCTGCTTCCATCCACACTTGATCTTCCCCCTGACCTGTCCTGTCCTGCCCTGCCCTGCCCTCCCCACCCAGAAATGCTGCCTCCATCCTGCCTCTCCACCACCCAGTGCTTCTCTTATCTCTGCCGACAGCTGATTTTCTGGATGCAGTGTCAGCAGGCCTCCCCACCTGCGCTGCTTACTCTCAGGGTGTTGCAATGTTCTGCATGGCACATTTGCGACACCCTCAACCAACGCAGAGACATTTGTCAGGTTTAGATTTGTCAGGCACTATGATTTTCAAAAGGGGGTGCTGTTCTCTTTTGCAGTTAGCAAGTGCGTTGGAGTCTATATTAGTATGGCTTCTTTTTCAAAGTATCAAAGTACACATTTTGAAGAAATAAATGTTTATTCAAGGGAAGGGTTGAGGTAGCAAGGTTCTGGCAAAGGAGAGATTAGGTCATGGTCATAAGGGAAAAATGTTTTTAGTAACTTTGAAGGCATGCCATGCTTTATGGATGGTATTTCAGTCCATCACATTGACCCTCTTTACAACTTTAAAATTCAAGAGGGATGGCTAGTCTGTAGCAGCAAACAAATCAAATGCACCTTGAACTTATTTGTGTGTGTGTGTGATTATATAAGTGTTTTGTGTAACTTTATTTGTGTAAAGCGTGTGATGATATAAGTGTTTTAGTTTTCAATGTTGCACTAGTGAGAAGTGGGTTTCCATATCTGATCAGGTCCATTTTTTGTCTTGACCATAAGACTAGTTGCTATCTACATATATATCATAATTTAGAATAGTCATAATATAGTTAACACAAAGCTATTTTTAGTTGACAGTGAGTGTGGACTATTTCTGGAAAACCAAGCAACGTGCATATAGATGCTTAAGACTTTTGGCAGTTTGCCTTTAGGGTGTTAGTATGGTCTAATGTCAGGCAAATGAGAACTTGAGGGATCCAAAATCAGTGACCAGATTCAAATCTGAAAGACTTGATTCCTTGTTTTTTGTAGTTCCTCTAAATGGCAAAGTTGTTGCTTTCTAAAATACATATTTATTTTATTCTTAGAAACATTGCTTGGCTTATTTGCCTGAGAATGCAAAGCAAGGTTCATAATCTTCCTGTGCTGCTACTCTCCCACCCCACCCCAAGGCACAGAAGAAAGGTAGTTGATTTCAGTAGCTGTAATGAAAAAACATGGGAGCTTTTTTTAACCAGGTGGAATATCAGTTACAAAATGTGTAGGAAAAGGAAGAAACAGGAGAAACAGGTCACAACTCTATAACAAAGGGCTTTAATGAGAAACATTCATTTGGGGCACTGAAGATGCCAGTGGAACAGTTCTGCCCTTCCGAGTAAGGTTGAACTCAGTGTCCCAATGTTCCATGTACACAGACCTTTTCATGCGGATGAATAGCTGTTCCTTGGGTGCCGCAGGGTCGGAAGTCAATATTCTGATGTGCTATAAGAAGGGTGTCCCAGCTTTGGACATGCCAGATCTTACAATGTCATACCACTTCTCCTCTTGGAGTCTTTCCTTGTGATGGGGCTGAATGACAGTATTTCATTGTAAATATGTCCTTGAATAAGAAGGAAAAGATTGCAATTAAGTTCAAATTTTGTATACAGAATAAGGGTGCAATCCTAACTAACTTCCCAGCACTGACATAGTGGTGCCAATGTGCTGGAAATCCTGCAGTTGGGGAGCAGTCACAGAGGCTGCCTCAAGGTAAGCGAATGTTTGTTCCCTTACCTCAGAGCTGCATTACCAGTGGTGGGATTCAGCCAGTTCTCACCTATTCTGCAGAACCGGTTGCTAATTTTAGGTTGAGAGAGGGAAGAAAGGCAGCGGCCGCCCTGAAGGACATAGAACCAGTTGTTAATTTATTTGAATCCCACCACTGTGCATTACCCTTACTTCGGTGCTGGAAAGACATGCAAAAAAATATGCCTGAAGGAATCCAGCATACTTGGCATAGGAAATGGAGAGCGCAATCCAGAGTGCTCTGTCTCCCTTGCACTAGCCAGGGAGTGTCGCAAACTGGAGTTGGGGAGGTGGCACAAGAATGTGCACTGGCCTACCTGTGCCGCTTCCCAGATCTAGATCAGTAAGTTTTGGCTGGCCAAAGGAGGCCAACACGGGGTTGGGGAGGGAGGGTTCATGGGCGGACCAGGCCTGGGAGGGAAGGAGGACTGGCCTAGGTGACTTAGGCTGGATCCAAACTGCCATACCAGGCTGCGTCAGCCTTAAACAGGGCACTTGGATTTGCATCAGCGAGTTCGCTGCCTATTGGGGTGGTTGCAACACGACATGGGGTAAGGGGAAATAATTCCCCTTACTCTGGGTTGCACTGCAGCCAGCCCCAACCCTGCGATGGATATGGGGCAGGCCAGCTGTTCCAGTTCAGGTTAGGATTGGGCTGCCCAGTTGCAGTGCCATAGTATAGGATCTCTTCCAAGTTAGTAAGTGTGCGACAAGTTTGTGATAGTTTGAAAATGAAAAATCACATATCACAGATATGTGATATCAGTTCATATCACAGAAATAGCAGCTGAAGGCAAATATAAAGGACAAGTGCTTTGAGGAAGGCTATAAAAAACAAACGTCCAAAATCAGTCAAAGCAAAAATACCTGAATTCTATAACATAGAAGCCAGTGACAGTGGAAAGGAACGATGAAGAAATATTTGCTCGTGCAAATTGAGGTGTAGCCAGATAGCTTATTTCAGGGCTAAGGAACCCTGTTTTTGCACTGAGGTTCCTTGCAGTCCAGACATGTGAAAGTGTTTCATCTTCTGGTCCATCCAGCTGACAGTGATAATGGGACCAATGTAGATTGGAAGTTCACATGTCTGGGCTCCTGGAAGATATCTGGAGAGAAAAGACACCTTTACCTGGAACACTGCCTCGTACCTGGTTGTGTGCTTTAGCTGAAAACAAGCTGGGAAGCAAGAGCCTGACTGTGCACGAGTCTTTATACAAAGGTGTCACAGTAAACTTACTTCTCCACTCATTGATGGAAAGCTTTTCACCCTCTATAGAGTCGTCATAGGAGTTCTGAGCCTCTGTCTCTTCCTCAACATCTCTAAACTGTTCAAAGTATGGGTGGGCTAAAGCTTGTGTGGCCGTGAGACGCTTTTCCACATCCAGCTGCAACATCTTGTCGAGCAGATCCACAGCTACAAAAAAAAGGTGAATATTGCTAAGTAAGCAGTACAACACTTCTGGTTACAATGGGCCTGAAAGAGAAACAATGGCCGTGTGCTGTGAGGCGCTTTCCTATATCTGACAGCAAGATCTCATTAAGCAAGTCCCAACATGTTTTTTCTACACCATTTATACCCCACTCTTCTTGGAAGGAGCTCAGAGCCACATACACAGGACTCTGAATGCAAAACCCATCCAGGTACTGCCCACTCCCAGACATGTTTAGTTTCAGAGACAAAACTGCATCAATTTTCTTCATACCTTTCTCTGATCTGGAATATCAAAAGTTTTGACCCTGTCTCCCCTGAAAAATAATGTTTGCACAACACTCCATAGTTAAACTGGACAAATTCAAGATGTTCTTTATTTATGCTTTTCTATGCAGTAAAAAAAAAAAAAGAAAAGAAAAGAAAAAAGCTGGGGGTAGTTTGCACCAAGCTTTTATCTCCATGTGAGCTGCCCCAAATAATCTTGGTGGAGAAATGTTATGTGTGCATCAGCAGGTCACAGATGTGGTCAGCAGCCATTCCCGTGACCTCAACACCTGAAAAAACTGCCATGACAATCACAGGAATTGCTGGTTACCATATCGCTGCCCCAGTATTCACTTGGCTTCTCTGTGTGATCACATGGGGAGGGCCTGGAATACTCACATAATGAAGCAAAAGAAAAGCCATTTCTTTGAGGGAATGATGTTAAATACTCAAAATGTAATAACAAGATGTTATTTCCTAAAATCCCATTCAGGTTTAGTGATCTCAAGTGGTGCAGGATGGTTGCAAAGGTAAATACTGTATTACTACGCCAGGTGCCTGGAAAACAGGAAGGCTGCAGGAAACCCAGAAGTGAACCAATCTGTCAAAAGAGCTTCCTTCTCAGTTTCACATCTCAGTCCATTGTTGTTTTCAGGTTCTATAAAATGCTGTGTGACTTCTCATTTGCACCAATAAGAACACTTAACATGGATGACTCACTTGCAGCTCTTCAAGTTTTGGTAGCTATGTATGAAAATATTTCTGTGTGTGACATAAAGCCATAAAGAGAATCAGATAGCTGCATCTCACACAGTGCAGTTGAAGCAGAGCCTTGAACATTTCTACCAACAACTCACACAGGTTTGGATCTCCAGTTCAGGAGAGAACAACATTTAGAATAAAGTTGTCTGTTTTATTTAAATAGTAAAAATGCAAACCTCTTGAATTGACTTTCAGCACTAGAACAGGATCTAAGGAGAGCTTCTACATAACACCAGAAAACAATTGTGAGTCATACTGCATTCAAAAGTTGCAGCTGCAGCATCTCTTCCATCATTTGAAAGCAATCAAGAAGGTCCTCTGTAGTGTTTTTGTGTCCCACATTTTTAACAAAAGTTGATCGTTCAGCCCTAGATCAAACCCCAGTCTTATGTCCTGTGCTAGGGAGTATAGAGAAAATATGTTTAAAAAAAAAATGGGGTGAAAGTACCACAAGACAACTTACCCGAAGGACTGACTTTGGGGAAAAGTAGAGATAAATCCATTTTGGGAATCTTGGGGAGGGATTGTATGTAGGTTTTCGCCTAAAAGAGACAAGACTTTCATACAGGCAAAGAGATGTTCTGCAACTGGAAAATGCAAGGGGGAGGATTAAAAAGTGTATGCTTTGCTGAGAAACCAAAGCCGCACACATACAACCAACATTGTATTTCATCAGTATGAAATAACTGTAGCATCAGTATGAACCCTCTATATTTTGAAGACTGCCTGTAGACAGGGTAGAATAACAACCTGTGAATAATTTCACTTAATTCCTGTAGCTCCCTTCTTCTTTGATCACCTGTCCGTCTGCACAGCAGTTCATCCTTTCCTTCCACAACAGCACAATCTCATAGATTTTTTACAAGTGCCACTGCATTCACTGGTGCTTATTCTAGGGGAAGTGTGTATTGGGTTGTAGCCTAAGGGTCAAATCCTATCCAAAATTTCCAGCCCTGATGTAGCTGTGCCAATGGGGTGTGTGCTGCATCCTGTGGTGGCAGGGCAGTCACAGAAGCCTCTTTGAGATAAGGGAAGGTTTGTTCCCTTGCCTCAGGGCTGCATTGCTGCTGCATTGGTGCTGGAAAATGGGATAGGATTGGGCCCTCACTGAGCATTAAGTACAGAAGTGTGCCATGTGCAAAATCGTACAGCTTGCCAACTGACCCAAGGTGCCATCTTTGCTTCAGAGTCCATATTTCACTGCAGCTTTTAAAAAGTAACATTTTGTAAAAAAGATCTTCTGCCAGTGTGTTTGCATGATAAGTCAAAGCATGCCCCAAGGCTAAAATGGGTTGGGAAAGCAGTTCCCAAACCACTTTAGCCTTTGAACAATACTCTATGCCCTTTTCACTTACAGTGCATGTTTGTAGTGCAATATCATGTCCATGTGGGGGCAGGGACCATGTTGTGCTGCCTCGGAACCTGTAGTCTGCCAGGCTGTGCCGCGATCTAGTGGTACACAGTCTTTCCCCACCTGCCCTGTTGATCTTTGCTTCATTGCAAGCAGAGGATGAGAAATTCACAGAACATGGGACCTCCCCCTCCCGTCTGCTTTCACATCTCCACTGATTTCACTGGAGTTGTACTGCACCCAACAGTCCTTTATAACATAATGTTGCAGAAGTAAACAATATTAAACATCTCAGTTAATACTGACTGCTTTCAAGCAGGTGGCATTAAAAGAATACCCTGTCCCTATACTAGAATATGATACACTTCCTACATATGCTGTAATAAGATGTAATTGCCAGCCATGTTACCCAACACTGAAGAAAGTTTCAAGCATTTTTGAAAGACAGTATGATGTTCAGAAATATCCATTTCTCTTTCAAGGGCACTGCATTGTGTTTCGCTTACCGCTTTGTCTTCCAGCTTTTGTATAAACTCCTCTCCAGGGCTTCCCGTCACTTTCAAGATCTGAGTCAGTTGGTCAAGATCTAGTAGGCTGAGTTAAGGGCTATCAAAATGAGGGCAAACTTGGGGTCTGGTCAATTGCAGAAAGTGACAAGTATCAGCATAAGTGAACTTTCTCATATGCACTTATTACATAAGTGGCATCTGCACCAAAATAATGCGGTGTCTCCCTGTTTATTCAGAGGAGTGCTCCTGTTCAGAGCTCCAGTCACTGAAATGGGAGCTGTACAATGCTGCTGAGGTCATGTGAGGGAGGCAGGGAAGAGTTTGAGGAGGGGGAAAGGCAATGGGCTCTTCTTTCCCACTCCCTTGAGGCCTTCTGTTGCTGCACTATATACTGCGAGAAGGCCTGGTTTGGAACGGGCCTCCAACCCAGAACCTGGATATTCTACATCTATACATCTATGTGCGCAGGCGCATACCTGGGCGAAACCACGCCCAGGGCATGCAACGTCATGACGTCATGACATCGTAATGTCATGACGTTTGGCAGCTCCCTTCCCTGGGCTGCTGCTGGGGCGCTTTAAGCACTGGAGCGGCAGCCCGGGGAAGGAAGCCGCCACCGTGCACCTCGAGCCGGGGCACGCGGCGGCGACTTCCTTCCCTGGGCTGCCGCTCGAGTGCTTAAAGCACCCCAGCAGCAGCCCGGGACGGGAGCTGCCGGTGCGCATCCCGGCTTGGGGCGCGCGGCGGCAGCAGCTTCCTTCCCCGGGCTGCCACTGGGGTGATTTAAGCTCTCGAGCGGCAGCCCAGGACAGGAGCCGCCAGTGCTTAAAGGTGCCTCGGGGCGTGAGGTGCCTCGGGGCGTGGGGGCCTGCAAATTTGGGGGCGGGGGGGCAGGGGCCATGCCAAAGGCACCCCCCACCTTATGGCACCCCAGGGCTCGTGCCCTGTGGCGCCATACCCTAGATTCGCCTCTGTGTGTGCAGAGGACAGTCTGTGGAGAGTAAGAAAGTGAAACAATGTACTTTTTTCTTTTCTTTTTCCTGAAATATTCCTGTACAGGGATGAGATTTGAGGTACATGGGACTGCTACTTATTCTCTCCACCCCCTTTTACCCTCCACAATACTTATCCTGAGAGCATCAGGCTCGGCCACTTCCTATGCAAAACTGAAGTACTGTAACTGTGTTCAGTTTTATCCTGAAGTAACTGCCACAGTTTGAGGAGGATACAGTCTCTACCTTTAAACAAGGTTTTCCCAGTCAGCATTTCTGCCATGATACAGCCAACAGACCAGACATCCACTGTTTTGGAGGGAATGAGAGAGAAGTGTGAGAGGACACTTAATGCTGAGTTTGGAAACAAACAAAATCCATGGCTTATTCTTGAGTTGTGGAAGCGCCCCTGCAAGTTTAAAATTGTATTATTACCTTTGGAGCGTCATCCTAACCTGGAGTGACACAGTTAGGCCAGCAAAGTTTGGCTGGCACAAGGGACACCATAAAGTATGTTTGGACCACTCTCAGAGTCAGAGAGGCCAGCGCACAGACCTGCGCCATCCTCCCTGACTCGAGAGTGGTCCAAACACGCTTTACGGTGGCCCTTGTGCCTTAACTTTGCTGGCCTAACTGTGTTTGCCTAACTCCAGGTTTGGATTGCACACTTAAACTATGCTGTGCTATTCATGTTTATTATAAGTCAGTTTGATTACCCACTTTCGTATGTGGATGAAGTGGCATACAACGCTTGTACATTAATAATATCACCTGCATCTTGCATGACATTTTTAGATGCTCAGCAGCTTCATCCAGATCTGGCTGCAGTTTGGCCATTGCTTGAGGCAGCCCAGGGTTACCGTTCTGCCTGACCACCCCAATTTTTTTTAAACCTTGGACACATGCCAGCACGTGTCCCAGGTGGAAAAGGAGAGGGGAGGGCGATAAGCCCACTCCCACCACCTTATCTTGTGCTGCTCTCAACACAGCTTCCTTTTTCAGGACTGGTCTTGTTTCAAATGAACAGGAAAAGTGGAGCATGCTCAGAACACTCCCAGTATACTCTGCTCTTCATTTGAAACAAGATTAGTATGGAACCTGTGCCAAGAGCAGCAGAAGCTAAGCAGCAATCCTTCAGATTGATGCACCCTGCCTCTTCCTACCTGTTTGGCTGCTTTCCTAAGCAGCCAGGTGGGTGATTAGAGGGAGGTGGTGGTGTGGATAATTGTGAGGCAGCAGCAGTTCCCCCTTCTAAGGTGGTCTGCTGTTGCTCCAGTCCCTACCCCTGCAGCATCCTAGGGGGAAACCATCTCTAAATTGTGCCAAGTCACACAGTTAAAGCACTACTAAAATACACCATCTGAACTGTATTGTTAGGTGCGATTTGTACATTCTCTTCTGTACATGACTATGCATGGGTAGTGCACTGGCTGTGGTACAGAGACATGCACACAGTTACCCATCACACAGTTGGGTGATGATCGTCACACTTGGGGTTCCATTAGGAGTTCAAAACACACACATGAATCCCAGAAACAGACGGAGGGCAGTGCAGAGACACAAAACAATCTACTGAAAATATTGGAGATTAGTAGTGGCTACAATCAGTGTGTCAAAAGTCCAGCTAGTTGTGAGCTATGCGTGCCAGGGGGGAATCAGTTCAGATTATTACCAAGTTTAAGCAAGCTCCTAAGCAGATGTTCCCAAACAGCCAAACAAAGAAATTATTGACACACCAGTCTGGTTGTAATGCATCCAGTTGAGAATCACTTCAGGTGCTCTGTACCAACGAGTCACCACATAGCCTGTCATCTCAGAATCTGCATGCCTCGCCAACCCAAAGTCCAGGATCTGCA
The DNA here is from genome assembly GCA_029204185.1 of Lerista edwardsae. NCBI lineage: Eukaryota > Metazoa > Chordata > Lepidosauria > Squamata > Scincidae > Lerista > Lerista edwardsae. Next base: position 141,795 of record JAJKFI010000052.1, on the reverse strand, counting down.
ATATAAAAGAAATGAGTGATGGACCCACAAAACACAGAATCATTATCCTAGAAGCAACAGGGAGGCTTCTTGTTTCAAGGGGCTAGGGTATTCATCCCCAGAAGGTTCTGCAATGCCATTTCAACGCTGCCTATACTCAAAACAATGGGCCACATTGGATAATAAATAATAGCTTTTCATTAGCAAGGTATATGAGCTGGTTTTTATAGCGAGTACCGTATCTCAGACACTTCTACAGAAACTGTCTCAGGTCGCAATCCTAACCTGGAGTGAGGCCAGCACAGTTAGGCCAGCAAAGTTGGCCGGCACAAGGGCCACTGTAAAGCGCATTTGGACCACTCTCGGAGTCAGGGAGGATGATGGAGCATGTCTGTGTGTTGGCCTCTGACTCTGAGAGTGGTCCAAACATATTTTATAGTGTCCCTTGTGCCAGCCAAACTTTGCTGGCCTAATTGTGCTGGCCTAACACCAGGTTAGGATTGCGCTCTCAGACATAGCATGTGTGGGCTGTGTTCATTCTATCAGTGGGATTGCAGCCTTGTTTGGTCAAGTGTCAAAGATGGTAGTGGTTTGCAAATAACCATGTTTCAAATGATTTTTTGAACTCTGAATGAAAGACAGAAACTGTTGTTGATCACAGTCACCAACTAGGGCATTTTCCCAATGAAAAGTCAGTATTGTGGTGCTGGATAATTATAGGGTGTCACACTGCAATTCTGAACTAGCGAATGGAGTAGAAATTACATTGGTGTTTCTTTATAATATATCAGCACTGTGAATATCTACTACAAATGCAGTAACATACATAAATATATGTTAAAAGTAGGGTATACAACTAGTCAGCAATTCTGTGCAAATTTACTCTGGAGAAAATAAATATGGCTTACTTCAAAAGAGTGCTTGAATTATGGTTGTAAGGTCAGCCCCTCATACTTTGCAAATTCCCCTCTTAGATACTACTGTAGAAGGTTACAACAAGGAGGACATGACTTGTCTAACATTTGAGGGGAAATCAGGAGGAAGGCATGTGAATTTCATTATGATCCCCTATCTCTCCTCCCCTCCATAATTCAATCACTGCTTCCAACTGAGGAAGCAAGTATTGAGTTGCAGGCATATTGCTGATTCAAAAGAATAAGTCATGCCAGCAATCCAATGTGCTACATATTTTGAAAAAAAGAAAAGTAAAGCATTCCTACCTTCAGTTCACAGTCTTCATTCACTGCCAAATTGCCAGGTTTCAGATCCTGCAAAACATAAAAAAGGAACAATAGAGGAATAAGTAAGTCTTCAACTCAGCTGTCAGTAACACAGTGCTATCCTAGTCTAACCATCTGTCTTAGAAATGTAAGTGTATTTTGAAGTCATGAGGAGTCTCCTAAAGATTTCTGGGAAGCGGCATGAGAGAATTGGAGACTGAGGGCTCAATCCTAACCAACTTTCCAGCACTGACATAGCTGTGCCAATGGGGCATATGCTGCATCCTGGAGGTTTTTTTTTTTGGCGGGGGGGGGGGAGTCACAGAGACCTCCTCAAGGTAAGGGAATATTTGTTCCCTGACCTCAGAGTTGCATTACCGGGTGCTGGAAAGTTGTTTAGGATTGTGCCCACAAACTGGTAGTACTTGTGAACTGTGCGCTTTTTGCTCAAGCAGTCAAAATGTCACAAACAGTTCCTCATGTTAGCATGAGCTACAGTATTTTACTAAAACATCCACAATTTATTGCATTACTCGCCTGCAGAATGGGTCAAAAATATAGTACTTCACCAACAGTGTAATCCTATGGATGTCTACTAAAAATAAGCTCCACTGAATTCAATAGAACTTACTCCTAGGTAAATATGCATAGGATTGCAAGCTAAAGATTTCCACATCACATTCTGCCCACAACTGTGGTGGGGAGGCTCTCCACATCCTACCACTATCTGAATTACAGCTGGTGAGTATGCAAGCCTGGGCCTTCTTGGCTAGAGTGCCTGAACTCTGGAACTCCCTTCCTCAGAATGTTCGTCTAAGTGACCTTTTGGACTTGGTGTGTCAAAACTTTGGAAAATGCTTAACTTGACTCTGCTGGTGTAGTCCGGTGCACTTAGGGTTTAAGCTCCAAGTAAGTGTAAGAGAAGCGTTCTCTGCAGGATTTGACA
>JAJKFI010000052.1:71854-139250 GCA_029204185.1 Lerista edwardsae | reverse complement strand
TGTCAAATCCTGCAGAGAACGCTTCTCTTACACTTACTTGGAGCTTAGACCCTCTTAAGAGCTAAGTGCACCGGACTAGTGTGCCAAATCCCCTCCCAAACAAAAGAGAAACAGTTCTTTATGTTCATTTATTTAAACAAAAAATACAGTCCAATCATACGTGGTGCTATGTATTCTATAAAGGAGCATCAAATAATTGCAAAAATGAAAAATGAATACAGCAAACTCAGTTTTTGTCAGGTGATGGTGAACATTGGTGTGTCACCCCAAACGTTGTAGTATGTCACCTTTGACACACGTGTCATAGCCTCGCCATCACTGGAACCCCTTCTCATGGCACTGGGATTTCAGTGCAGTAGTGGATGTTTCAAAAAACAACAACAACCCAGCCCCAATGAGATTGTTTGGCTCTGTAGTTGATTGTATTTCTCCTTTGGTTTTGTGCTTCATAACGTTTGATTATGTTTAATGTTTGTTGTGAAAATATCTAATTTTCCTTTATTTGCCTATTTTTTCACCTCAGAGGCTTCTGTGATGCTTATGATACTGGAGAGGCTAGTGAGTAATCAAAGCCAGTAGCCATATTTGCCCTACTGTATTTCTTGTTTGATCTCCTCTTCCTTCTCCTCCAACTCGCCAATAGGCAAAGAATCTGGGAGGGGAAGAAATGCCCAATGAATTATAATCAGAGTTGTATAATCAGAACGCATGGAGCGTTCTTTCCAATTAGATGTACCTCTGAAAGAGGTCCAGTTTGCCAGCCCTGTTCTGGCGGAAGAAGTCTAGAAATCAAAGAACACCATTCCAAAGGCAATTGCCACAGATGCAACCAGCCAAGGCTGTATTGTGCTCTCAAGATTTTCAGCTCTGCTCTCCAAGCCATTGAGAAGAACGGGAGGAAGCCAACCTTGTGCACATCACAGTCTCGTGGGTAATATTAAAGCTCTGTTAACATTTCATGCTTCTGTGCTCAAATAAACTGTGCAAATTAGAACATTAGCATTTGAGAGTCACATGTATGTTTGTCTCAGTTTCAATGGAAACCAAAGAGCCCCCCACCCTCTCAACCTGCTTGTTCTCTCAGTCAGGAAATTTTTTTCCTTAAAACATTTCAGTGTTGAGAGTTGACTAGTCTTCTAATGTGAAATGTTTTCCCGGGGCAGATTCCCAATTATTTTTCAGCTGCCTCGGGGAGAAGACAGAATGTTTCGCAGCTTTAAATCCAGGGCTTGCCAGGGCTAAAACCTGGAACATGTGAGACAAGAGCAGAATAAAGTACATCCGAACAGGTGCGTAAATGAGAAAAAACCACACACATACCCTGTGAATGATTCCAGCAGAATGAATATACTGCAATAAAAAAAGAAAACACACATGCACCTCAGATCATCCGCGAACAAGGTTTATTTTTGTTTCAAGACTCAGTACTGTAGTCAGTCAGAATCCTGAGTGCTGGAGGATTATTCTCTGTGAGAGTAGTAGCCCAATCCTACCTAAAGCCCCCCTCATGCAGCCATACCACTGTAGCACACACTGCCAGTGCAATCCTAAAATGGGCGCAGCACCAATGCAACGTGGTTGCGTCGATGCTGTGCACTTAGCGCCGACGTGGGGGCGCCAAGCGGCACCCCCATGTTGGTGCTACAGCAACAGAACCAGCGCTTCAGGCAGCACCAGTCCCGTTGCGCCCGCTCTGTGCCAGCCTTGAATTGGCCGAAGCCGGCTGGCGCAAGGGAGGCACCATTTTGGAACAAGGGAGGGAGTGGGCAGGGGGAGGGTGGTTCTGGGAAGGACATGGTCTGGTGGTGGGTGGGCTGGCAGGCATTTAGCAGGTGCAGATCTGAGTAGCACACCGGGGAGGCTGGAGCCTCCCCTCTGTTAAGGGTGCAAACGTGCCCTTGCTGCGGGGAGGCTCCAGCCTCCCCAATAGGGTGCTGGATTTGGCGCAGGCCCACTGGCCATGCTCATCCAGCACAGTATACAGTACATTGCGCTCTGCATGCCACCTGGGAGGTCTCTTCAGGTGAGGGAACATTTGTTCCCTGGCCTGCAGGGGGCGGGGGGGGGAAGCCCTCACTGTCCTGCTGGGTCTACTCAAACCTGCACAAATAATTTGGCCAGTGCAAGTCTGTGGACCCAGGAAAGTGGATCAAGGTCAGGAAGGGGGATGGATATTGGCAGCGCAGCTACCACCGATAACTATCCTCTCCCCAGTCATGATCCACCCCCTTGCCACCCCAATCTTGGCCCCAATTCCTTCCTTCTCTATTCCACCCACAAACTGCCTCCTTTCTACCCTCTGCATGGATTTACCAGCACTGGGAGTTGCTGTGAGGCTGCTTGCAGCAGAGGCTTGGCTGCACAAATTGATATGTTGCTGGCAGAACACTACTTCTGGCAGCACAAGGCCCAACAGGATTGGGTCTATGATTGCAATTGTATGCACAGTCACTATGAATTAACTGTTGAGCTGAAACGGGCTGGCTCCTCCTATTGACATGCATAGGATTGCAGTGCAAGGAAAATCCAGCAGTTTGAGCTGTACAGGCATGTCCCAGTATCTCCTGGGGACACCTTTTTAAAGATAGGGGAACATCAGTGGTTTTGCTGATGAAAAAAGGTTTAATGCTTCCCTGTCTTTTTAATAGGTGTCCCACTATCCATGTTATCTGTGGATAACTGAAACAGTGGATACTGAGTCAATGGATACCAGGACACACCTGTACATCCAATTGGACTGTTTTCCATACCTACTTACCTTCAAACCTTTCAACACCTGGTAGATTAGGTACTGGATCTTTTCTTCACTGAACTGATGCCCCATTATCTTTTGTAAATCTGTCCGCATGTATGGCATCACCAGGTAGCTAAAAGGCAATAAGACAAGGACAGACATTTAAGGAAGATACAGTACACAAGTCTCACAGGCGAGATAGCAGTTAATGAAGCTATACTAAGCCTAAGGCCAAATCATACCCAATTTTCCAGCACTGATGCAGCTGTACCAACGGGCCGGGCACTGCATCTGGTGGTGGTGTTGGATCAGTCACAGAAGCCTCCTTAAGGTAAAGGACCATTTGTTTCCTTACCTCGGGGCTTCATTGTGGTTGCACAGGCACTGGAAAATTGGATAGGATTGGGACCTAACAGCACAATCCTAGACATGTCTACTCAGAAGTAAGTCCCACGGCGTTCAGTTAGGCTTACTAACTGTTGCAAAAGCTGCCATAAGCTGGTAAGCCATTACTACCAATGCTGGGCAAATGCCAGGCCAATGCTGGCCCTGCATTGCCCAGAGGCAGCAACACAAGCCAGAGAGTGATGAATGCCGTGGTTACCGGCATTGCACCCTTTTCAGGTGGGGTGGGAGGGTATTCCTAGGCGAGGGAAGGGGCAGAGCTTGGGGGTGGGACTGGTGGTGATCCTCGCCACCAGATCCTATCCTCCATGTCGGGCCACATGACCTGACACGAAGACCCTTGCCTCTGTGCTGGTAAAATAGCCAGCACAGAGGTGAGTAGACCCATCTCCAGCCTTACCCCAGGGAAGGGGACACCTGTCCCCTTCTCCCGTGGAGCCTTCTGCAGCTGCCTGGCAGCTGTGGAATGCAGCAGTAGCTGCTTGGCTACTGCTGCTCGCACAGTTAGGCAGCTCAGGACTGGGCTGTAGCTGAGATACAAAGGCCTCTGTTTCTGGAAACAGGCAGTAGCAGTAGCATAGCTAGAGGGGTGCCACAAGTTTTGCAAGCAGCTCCTTCCCATCCTCTTTGGAGGCATTCTGAGGAGCCAACTAGAAAGAGTTGCACTAGTCCTCTGTTTTGCACTAGCTGCCTGGAATGGCTCCGAAGGGGAGGGAGAGGAGCTGCCTGCAAAACCTGGCACTCTAGGTATGCTACTGGCATGAGTGTCTACTTCAGGATCAGAAACTGAAACTTTTATCAAGGAAGGTAGGATTTCTGTGTGTCCTACAAAAGTCCAATACTATGATTGGACCCTTACTCCTTCAGGTTTTTGGAACCACTTGTGTGTCCACAGTAAAACCTCAAGCAAGAAAGCTGTTTTAATTTTCTCAGTGGGGCCTGTTAAACAGTTAACTGACAGTAGTAATGATGTGCAAATTGAATCACTTGATCCTGCCAATAGATTTCAATCAATGGAGAGGGACACTGTTTAAGCTCCAGATCCAAATTAATTGGAGTTCTTAGATGGGATCGTTTTGTCCCAGTTTCTCCAGGAGATCTAAAATCAGCTTAAATAAAAGCATTCTCCAGTTCTGCAGGTTTGAGGATCTCAGGCTTTTGTTTTTTTGAGCTCATTTCATCTATAGGTGTGCTCCAGTATCCACTGATCCAGTATACACAGTTTCAGTTACCCAGGGATACCATGGATATTGGGACTCTTATTGAAAAGATAGGGGAACATTAAAGAAATATCTTTTGTTTACCTGGTTGCAGCAAGACCACTGCTGTTCCCCTATAAAAAGGGGTCCCCAGTATCCACAGTTTCAGGTATCCACGGTGGGATCTGAAATGGAACCACAGTGGATACCGGAACAGGCCTGTATATGTGTCAATCACGGATATAGTCAAGGGGTGGAGCTCCTACAGCAGGAACAGTGGTGTCATCAGCAGGAATGCTCAGGTGCTGCCTGAGAAATGTGCCTGAGGTAAAAGTTAATGTTTAAGCAACAGCTTGTCCCGAAGTCCGCCTGAGAGCCAGGGTTATATTTAGGCTATACTCCTATGCAAATTTACCTGAAAGTCCTTTTGAACACGGTGACATTTGCATCTGAGTGCATGGACATGGCCTAGGACATAGCCAGAACAATATGTTTTTATATCTAGTTAGGATCTTTGCAAATTTCATTTTTCAGTTATGCATTTGTTTTAAAACTACTGCAATCCACTCCACGAATGGTCTAAAATGGAGGTTCTCAAGTCTGCCCTGGCAAAATAGCCAGCACAGATCTAAGGAGGCCCAGTGTGGGGCAAGCACCCTTACCCTGGGGAAGGGGACGAACGTCTCCTTCCAACCGAGGAGCTTCCTATGGCTGCCACAGCACCCATAGGATGCAGCAGTAGCCATTTCAGCAATGTCGCTCCTACAGGGCCAGGCAGGTTAGGATTGGGCTGTCATTCATCTGACTTTGCAGTCGTGGGTTCCGGATCAAGTGATTGACATATTGTCCTTTGTTGGAAGCAAAGCCTGCAATAGAATATTAAAATGTCTTATAGGGAAGTAGGAAGCAAACTTACAAGTCTTGAAATCCATCAAAGCTGGTAGCTGAGGTGAAGACATCGAGAAGCCCAATGACCTGCAGAAGAAATAGGCTCAGAATGCAGCCTTATGAGTGAGTGGGAAAGCAACTCGGCCTCCATCACAACAACATCCTCTTTTAAGTAGCAATAACTATGCTTCAGTGGCAACGAACTTAGGGTCATTCCAAGAAATGTAGGGAGACAGGACAATCATAGACGTTTGAGCTATGCTCATGCCTGACCCAAGCCAAGAACAGCAGAGGGTTCACAGAAGTTACCTGAGGGTGCAAGTCTAATGTGGGGTTGCGCTGGCGCAGAGCTCTTGCACTGGACCAGCACTGTCGCAAACGTGCCGTAAGGCACGCCTGAGCTGCAGATTCAGTCAGCTGTGCCAATCAAGCACCAACGTAGCTCTGCCGGTGCAGGGCTGCACCGAGGGCGTGCCAAAGGTGGGCAGGAGGCAGAAGGAGGTGACGCCATGGGCAGATACAGGGGTGGAGACGGGACACAGCCATTGGGCCATTTCCAAATTCCCGATTCAGGCTGCTCCTGCCTTGTGGACTTGTGCCTGCTCTTCTGCTGGTGCAGATCCGAGCAGCCCCATAGGTCTGGCTGGGGCTTACCCCGGAGCATATTCCCTTGCGCTGTGATGAGCTGCTGATGCCTCCTAACATCATTAAGATGCAGCGCAGGTGAGCTGGCCTGCCTATTCCAGCACAGGTTAGGATTGCGCCCTGAGTGTGTTTAACTGCAAGAACTGAACCTTTCCTAAAACAGAGAAGAGATGTACATGTTTGAAATGCCATTAATATAGTTGATTGTACATGTTCCCCATGAGGCAGCAGAACCCTGGTGGAGTGTTAAAGGAACTCCTATCTCTGCTCTTTGTGCACACCAGAAATGAGATGCATTTTCCTATTCTGTTTGTACGGTGCGCAGGGGGTCCCTGGACAACAAGCAGATGTGAAGAAGAAAGCATATCACTAACAGGGATACCCTGCTGTTCCTTTCTGCCCATTTTCTCTGTAAGGAACTGAGTGCATCAGACATGTGGGACAGAAGCAAAAGAGAAGGATTATGAAGAGGGCTGGAAATGTCTCGGGTGGCTTTACTGTCAGCTTTACTGTATTCCATTTAGTCCACTATAAGGACCACAGGATATCAGTTTATGAAGCTTTGCATGATGATTAGCTGTTCTAAAGGTTAATAAAGCAACAAAACCTGACGGATGCCCAGTAGAAAAGGGTTAATTTCTGCTCCAACCAGAATCCAGATTGAAAGCCATATTCAAACAAGGGTGAAAGCATTTCTAAGGTGCATCAAGGCCCTGATACATTCCAGTAGGATTTGAACTTCAACCTCATGTCCAATCCAGGGGAATATGTGGGAGAGGTAACTGCATGCAAAGGAATGGAAGGAAAGCGACTCACATTTTCATGCTGCATATGCTTCAACAGTGTAAGTTCTCGATACGCTCGCTTGGCAAAGATCTCGGATTGGAAGGGGCGGCAGAGCTTTTTGATAGCCACCTTCTCCCCTGTTTTCTTGTCTATTGCTGAACTGTGGCAAATAAGAGAGACAATAATTCAGAAGGAAATTAATCTGGAGAATTCACGGAGCAATTCAGTGCATTGCTCATAGGTCAACAATAGTTGACACAATCCAAAATCCCATGCATATCTGCATGGATCAGTACTTGTGGGCATGTGCATAGATAGTTACATAAACTTACATCACAGTCCTATGTGTGTCTACTCAGAAACAGGCCTGAGGAGCAGCGGCAGAGGGGTGAAATTCCAAGGGCCCAGAAGTGCAGCATGGGGTGCCATGGGGGTGGTTGCCCAGGCACAAAATTCTTAGGGGCACAAAATTGTGCCCTTAAGAATTCACTTGAAGCATTGGAGAGGAGTGCAAGAGCTGGCAGTGCCCACCTGGGAGGAGAATGCAGCTAGTGTTCGCCTCTGGGGCAGGGTGCTGCCAGCCCTTGTGCGCCACTCCCAGGCATCAAGAGGGAGAGGCATGCCGAAGCCCTGCCCCCAAGAAGAACTCTCTTGCGGGTTGGGATGCTGCAGATTTCTGCGTGCCTCTCCTGGCTTCAGCTTCAGCTGGGAGAGGCACGCCGAAGCCCCAACCTGCAGGAGAACGATGGAATTATCCAGGGGGGGGGGGGCTGCATGCATGGGTTGGTGCAATTTGTGCCTTGCCCCCAGTGCTGACAATGCACGCTATTTCCAGCCTCTGCTTTCAGGGGGCCTGGGCTATGACAAAGGTTTAGGTGCAATCAAGAGCTGCCTTGAGCATCCTATTTATGAGAGGAAAGGCGGGATAGAAATGTTTTTAAATAAATAGAACAAAGTGCTTTACCTAGAGTGGGTGAAAATCTGGCCCTTCAAAATGACAACATTTACAGCGCAATCCTAACCTGCAGTAAGACCGGCACAGGCCAGCAAAGGTTGGCTGGCACAAGGGCCACCGAAAAGTGCACAAGGGCCACTCTCTCGGAGTCAGGGAGGATGGCTCATATCTGTGTGCTGTCCTCAGTGGTCCAAACATACTTTACGGTGTCCCTGTCTTGGCCTAACTTCAGGTTAGGATTGTGCCCTTAGAGAAAGAATGTTTCCGCCTCCCAGGATATTGTGAGGCTGACCTGAAAATGTATCATTCTCACACAAAAGAACATCAGAGAGGGAGACTCCAGCATGACAGTACTGGATCCAAATAAATTAATAAGCTTGATTCTATTCATTGAAATGAATAATTTCCTCTCCCACAACAGGTGTTAATTAGTATTGCAAAGCTAGGAAAACTACAGATATTGCCCATTACTGCTGTTGCACATAATCCCTGCGCATACCTTATAGGCATTTAGGCTTTCCAGCCAACTATCAAATAAATCTATCGCATTTCACGGCTGATTTGACCCCACTGTTCACAGCTTTTTCTGTGGGTGTATGTGCCTGCCTCTCAGGAGGATACTTCGTGCCTCTGCTAAAGTAGGCTCCAAAATAAATGTTAAGATTTTCTGCTGTTTCCTTTTCTGCAACAAACTAACATGTTTGGAGTTGTTAGCATTTGTGTGTCTGTCAGGTGTACTTTTAAAATATGTAAGATGCAAAACAGTAATTACATTCTTTAAAAGTTGCAGGGAACATGAAATATCTTAGTTGTTCCCGGTAGATGTCAACTAATTCTTGTCTTTAAAATGTAGGAAGAACTCAGTAAACCCATGATTCATCCAAGCTCCATTCTGCATTTCAAAAGCCATCACTGAGACTGACACTGTATGATTTAGTGTTTTAGCAACCTTACAGTTAAGTACTGGAGTACTCCCAGTGACTGAGCAACAAAGAAACATTTTGTGCATGGTGCTTGATTGCTCAAAGATGACTTGGTGGGTCTGACCTAAAGGTCAATCTACCTAATCCCAGATATATGTTGGCCAATTGCGTTTATCCAATGCTGAGTAAAAGCACTCTACATGATTCAAATAGACACTATTTCACTCAGAGCACAGTCCTAACCTGGAGTTAGGCCGGCACAGTCAGGCCAGCCAAGTTTGGCTGGCACAAGGGACACAGTAAAGTATGTTTGGATCACTCTTGGAGTCAGAAAGGCCAATACACAGATATGTGCCATCCTCCCTGACTCCGAGAGTGGTCCAAACGCGCTTTACAATGGCCCTTGTGTCAGCCAAACTTGGCTGGCCTAACAGTGCCAGCCTAACTCCAGGTTAGGATTGCACCCTCAAGGGAGGGGGTATGATCCTATGATCCCGGATTAGCTGTTTGAGATTCTGTAGTGATTTCATTCATTTTTATAAATCAACATTTTAAAGACTAAATTAAGGTTCCAGTCACATTTTTCTTTATACAGTATAGTTGATGGCCATCAGCCCACAAGATAATCTTTAAACCAAATAAGCAAGTTGCATGGTGATAATAAATGCTGTCATGTATATGCAGCCACAAAAATCCCTCCAGCTAGGAATTATTCTGTGGCCACACAAGGTTACACTGAGCCTTGCCCACAGCAGGATTAACATTTCAGATGACCAGGCCAGCATGAAGCAAGTGCAGTCTGCATGCAATAAGGTTCAATAAGGAACCAATAAGGTTCATGGCAAAAATCATGGCTAGGTGAAGCTACTCTTAGTTATTGTTCACTTTGAAGCCAGCATCACACACACAAACTCCAAGTGATGCAAGGACTAAAGCAGTCCTTTAGGTGCAAGCTATTGCTGACCTTGTTGGGCTCTAGGGGTTTCAGCAGCAGCAAGAATTTGTGCCCTTTAGGGGTAACTGTATTCATCACAAGTGGCCTGATTGAGAAGGTGCTTCATGTTTTGGCTGGAAAAAGGAAGCCCAGCAAGAGCAGGCATAACTTCCCTTATTGCTCTAGCTCCCTACTTCTACCTTGCCTTTGCAACTCCAGAGAAGTTCTTGTACATTCTTGGTTCAGCAGCTCCGATGTCCTTTTGTGCAAGTAGTCACAGATTAATGCTTCACTTGTCAAACTCCATGTATAGGTTTGGTTTGTCTCCTGGTCTACTACCAGTTGTGAATGTAGGATGTTAGAAACAATACGGCTGATAACTGGGGGATCATATAACATATCTCCCCAGAATGTTCCTAAACACAGACTGTTGGAAGTAGCCTGGAGACTGATGCCAGGGACAGACTGACGAGGCGGGCTTTCCATGAATGTTGTTCTAGGTACCCTCTAAGCATGCAGACCTGATCACTCACACGTCAGAGACAGTATGCTGGGATAAATGGGAATGTATTCTGAACCAATAAGGTTGCTTTCATATTTTAAATATCTAGCACAAGCCTGATGCTTGCTTCAAAGTATAGTATAAATCAAACGTCAAACAACAGTATAAATCTGAATTTCCAATACAACAAGAGTCTCGTGGTACCTAAAGTATAAGCAATTTACTGTAGCACAAACTTTTGTGGATTACGGTCCAATTCATCAGATGCACTGAGCGAGTATAAACAAACAACGGCCATAGATTTAGGAGCCTTCGGTGACACCCGGCTCTTTCTTACTTACTTTTGCTACAGTAGACAGGCAGCCCAATCCTATGCTTCCCAGGGCTCCAGTGGCACCCAAATGGCTGCTGCTGAATCCCATGGGTACTGGAAAGCCGCTGGAGATCTCCTCGGAGTAAGGGAGCATTTGCACTTGCTCCCTTACCCTGGGTAGACTGCAGCCAGCGGCAATGGGTCTCCTAGGCCTCGCGGAGGCCCATGTCAAATTGTCCGGCCAGGGAGGGAGCACAGGATACGGGAGCAGAGGCTGCCACTGTTTCCACCCCTCTCCTAGGCCTGATCCTCTCCTCCCTGCCCAGTTCCACCCACTCCCTGCCTCCCCCCACCCTGAAAGGCCTTGCTGCTGAGTGGCAGCAAAACCTATTGCTGGTCCTCTCCGACGATGTCTTCCTGGCACCAACTAGCGCTGGCCCTGCGCTGGCGCTCCCTCCTCTCCGGGTGCCGAGAATATGCTTTAGAGCACATTCACGACACCCATAGCTGGTGGTATGCACACACTGCTACTGTGAACTGGATCAGGATTGGGCCCTAACACAAACATCTGGAAATAATGTTTCCAACTCCAGGAGAAAAAATACATCATTAAGGGTATGAAACTGACATATAGTATTGCAAATTCCTGTGACTTTCAGGTAGAATATTTCTATAAATACTGATAACACACACAGCTTACTTGGGCCAAATGATTGCTTTTTGTGATCTCTTGTTTAAATAAAAAGGGTGTGAAGCTGGAGTAACTGAAATCAGTGCCTATACTGCAGTTTGTATGCCTGTCAAATAGGGTAAAATCAAATCCTATACATAGATTTATGTCTCAAAATGGGTTGTGAACAGGTGTGCCACTGAAGGGACACTCACCAGCTCCAAACACGTGTTTGTCTCAGTCCACTTTACAGTGCAATCCTAACCTGGATTTAGGCTGGCACAGTTAGGCCAGCAAAGTTTGGCTGGCACAAGGGATACCATAGAGTATGTTTGGACCACTCTCGGAGTCAGAGAGGCCAGCACATCGGCATGTGCCATCCTCCCTAACTCTGAGCGTGGTCCAAATGTGTTTTATGGTGGCCCTTGTGTGGGGCAAACTTTGCTGGCCTAACTCCAGGTTAGGATTGTGCTCTTAAACATTTAGGTGTCCACCCAAAAAATTAACATAGGGTAAAGGCTGCTTTTCCCCAAATCTTTACTGATGTATCAGATGTTAGCTTGGTAGTGCTATAAATGGTGGATCATCAGGAAATTCCTTCCTTCAAGTTGTGACAGATCATTTTCAAGCCTGGTTCATTCAGAACTGCACCTCCCTATTGGAGAAATTGCTGAGTGCCTAAATACCGGCCGCTACCTGCCTTGTCTGGATTGGCTTCTTCCTTTTCGGAAACAAACAAAAAGCCTACCATCTTTGCGGATTTGTTCTGACTGTTTATAAATCGAGGCACCAAAACTCCAACAGGAGGGGCCATACAGGAAACAGCCCAATGGAAGATTAGGGATGGCTCTGTACATGTCAAGCTGATCAGCTGATAGAAAGGTGCTTGTGGCCTATGGCTGAAAGAAAACAAAGCCTTTTCCCCCAACTATACAATGGAGAGAAACGAAGAGGTAGGTCCCCTGCTTGGCTCCTCTCAAGAACCCAAGCATCCAGTAGCCCATACATCAGTCTTTCCCCTCCCCAATTGACCCTGGGATCAATAAAGACACTCACCAGACAGAGCCATAAGCCCCAGATCCCACTGGGTTGATAGAAGTGTATCTCCTAGGAAGTTCCCAGAGTGTCTTGTTTACTTCCTGCCTGTAGAAGCCCTTGCTCCTTGCAAAGCTCATCTCCTGTCTGTCTGGAGTGGAGCCCTTCAGCGCAAAGACTGCCAAGGAAATTCAGGGCCAAAACGTAGATTTCCCCCCTCCCCCAGTCTTCTCCAGGAAAGTGAATGCCTGTAGGTTTCCTTCCCAGCTGCTGCGCACAATGAGACATGTCCCTCCTCCCTCTGCCCACACATCGTCCCAGGAAGGAGGCATCAGGTTTCAGAATAGGACACTCCTCTCGCAGGTACGCTCAAGGAACTTGTGTTTTCTATGGAAGAAGGTAACCGGCAGGGGCAGATTCAGAGGAGAGGAGGGAGTTTTACTGCTAAAGTCAAACCCTCCCAAGCTTTCACTCACTGGTCTCAGGAAACTTGCAGGCAAAATAGAGAAGGAGCAACCAATTTTCTTCCTTGACACCGCCCCAATACAGTGAAATGCTCAGACTTTAAACCATCAAGATTGCATCTGTCAATTCCATTTTCCTTTCCAATCTGTACAGAAGTGTGAAGGAAGCTTAGATGAACTTTCTTGTGTGGAAACTACGTACATGCTTAAACGTTGGACACCTCAGTAGATAATGCTGGAAATGTTCGTTGTGAAATACACAACCCAACAAGTTCTGTTGAGACTTTCTCAATAACTATGATAATTTAATCATAGTTAGGATCAAACAGCCCCTATGGGGAAGAGGATCTGACTAGCAGAAAAGATGTTTGCAGCAGCAATAGGTATAGCTGTAAAGCAAACCCACCACAGCTTTAGGTGGAAGGGAGTGGCAACAGGATGCGGGCACCTAGTGGGCCACTGTGAGATACAGGAAACTGGACTAGATGGGCCTTTGGCCTGATCCAGCAGGACTCTCATGTTCTTCACAAGAGCCATTGTGATGTAGTAGCTAGCAGGGCCCATGGGAGGGGGATGCAGGGGGTAATTTGGGCCTAGAGTAATTTCTGGGTGGGCAGGAGGATGACCTGAGGAGTCGTTCAGGCCTTGAGGGGAGGGGAGCTCGGATAGCCACAAAGGCTGCCCCATCCTAACTTCCCTCCCACATCTGAAAGCCTTACGCAGGCTACTTGAATCTGTGCCAGCTATTGAGCTGGTGCAGATCTGAATAGCAGGGTTACCAAATACAAACTGGGTCAGAGTGCCTGTACCTTTAACCATTGTATAGAAGAGAGAATTTAGGCAGGTCCAGCTTTTGAAACCCTTCCATGATGAGCCGTGCCTGTCCAAATTCCCTCTTCTATACAATGGTTAAAGGGTTAGGCACCCTGTCCCAGTTTGTACCTGATAACCTTATGAGTATACCCATAGGGGCTGCCTGGGCCCAGCCCAGGGTAAGAGAATTAATGTTCCCTTACCTTGAGAGGACCTCTGGCAGCCTCTCTGCCCATGTGACATACAGCAGCAGCCATTTTGGTGACATACAGCAGCAGCCATCATGCTGTGGGCAGCCAGGAAAGGACTGGGGAACCTGGGGTGAACCTGGTTTGAGTTTACTGTATCTGTACTGTGGATGCTGCATGGGTGGGTAGATCTGGGCTCCACATACAGAAGCCTGATAGACCTGAGCTCCAAAGATTTTCCCAGCTGGCACCATCCTCCCCCACCCTGTTTTGCCCCCTTCGTGCCCTCATTTTGTTTGCCCCCCTCATCACGTCCCCTGTTCTTTTGCTCCTTCCCTACCCCTTTCTTTTGGAAGGTGCACCAAAGAAATGTTGTACCACCTGATAAAATTCTTCTTGGAGGTCCTAGTAATTAGGGTGTTAGGAGTCTAACAGGGAAATCTCCGTTCATCCTCCACTCCTAGCCATTAATCTCTGGATGGCCATTGGCGTTCAGCCCAGTGTAACTTGCCCAGTTTAGAGGATAAGCAATCAATCCATTAAGCAGAATAAAGGTCTCACATGGGGAAGTATAGCGATTAAAGAGTACATAATTTTGATGCCATACAACAAATGTGCCACACACACACACACACACACACACAAACAAACAAACTTTACAGCATGAAAGTAGCTTTACAGTGATAGTATCAGCAAGTACTAGAGAAAATCCATTTAAAAAGGAGTATTATTGTTGCATTGGTCCCTAGAAATAAGAATGCAGCACTGATTTTCTTTTTCTCCATATGTGAATAGGATGGGTGGGATGCAGGGCTATCTGTCCCCCAGTCTCTCCTCCTAAATCTAACCCTTGTCATTCAGACTTCAACTGTGTGTCACCAGTAAACAAGTGCAATACACCGAGGTCTGAGCAGAACATTTAAATGTAGTGTCTATAGGGAGCTCAGTGAGCGAAGCTACAAGGGAAGCAGATATTGTCTCAGTTGTAGCCTGGGTGAAAATTCCTTCCAAAATCCAAGCATGGAAATCATGCTAGCCGTTACTAGGAGCAAAACCCTACCAGGATGTTTTGTCTGCTGATCAGCTCACCTTTCAAATTACAGAGCTCATTATCAGATAGGAAGAGAAAGTAAACGTTATTGTATTGCTAGCAACAGGATTACTTTAAGGTTGCAGGTGGCAACTCACCTGCCTGTAATATGCAAGTTGCTGACAGCCACAAGGCTTACTCCTAAATGTAGCTTAGGCTATTGAAGCTACTGTTTTGCTCCAAAGTCATCTTGAAACAATTCCATAGTCATTAGAGCAGTGGTTCCCAAATTGTGAGCTTTGGCTTCTTAGGGAATCACAGAAACCAGCCAGGAGAGCAGTGGAATCCTCTTGAAAAAAAACAGTAGCCCTATACAGTGTATAGGATTATAGCCCTAATGGGAAGCTGTGGCCAATGACCCAGCAGGTCAAAGGAGTTGGCTTTGAAAACCACTGCCTTAGAGTATAGATTAATAGCCAGTAGAGGTCAGCTGTAGTCACAAGCATGCTAAGGCATGTTTTTCTGCAACATGCCTTAGTATGCTTATGCTAAGGCTGCTTGCAGGAGAAAGACTTCATACTCTTCAGCTCAATGTTTGCCACAATCTGCTGGACAACAGCTGATTGGCTGACACTTCCTCAGAGTTCCATGGGTAATTGCTAGTGTTGTCACATGTCATTCCTGTTTCCTTGATCACATCATTCCTATGCTGATTACAGGTGTTAGCAATTAGATGAATACATTAATATATTATCTCCTAATGAGAAATCAGAGGTTTGGCCACAGCATGAAAAGTGTGTGTGTGTGTAGCTAATGGATCCCTGCACAGAATAATGATTGTAACCAAGTTTGTCATCTTAATGGATTGTTTGTTTTCATTGGTCTGATAATGTGGACATCTAGAACTTCACATAACATGTGCCTTATGCTGGAATGAGCATAGGTAGGCCATACATTTTAGGGCAGTAGCTCCCAAGCTGTGGGCCTGGGATGCACTTTTGGGTCGTGACCAAATCTTTGGTGGTTTGCCGAACTGACAGGGTAGTTTGAATGTGCATCAAGAGTTAAACAAGCTGCTAGCTGGTGGGAGGGGTCACTAATGCTGACCAATCACCATTATAGCGATACCCTATGGCATTTCTAAATCAGGCAGCAGCCTCTGAAAACTTCGGGAACTTTCGGGGTTTCAGTGATTACTACAGCTTGAGTTGATACCCTAAGAGGTTGAAAACAGCTGCACTATTCTAAAATTTCACACACACACACACACACTATCCTACATTTCCTATTTTTAAATAACCACCTCTTTTCCATATGGTACAAATGTGCCAGTTAAAAACACAAAGAAACCACCTACATCATGCACCCTTACACGGCTTCTTTCTAGTAGAAAATATATACGAAATAAAAAATTATGCATATTTCCAACAAGGGAGGGAGGAAGTTGCAGTTTTACAGGGTAGGCAGAATATGTAAGGTGAACCTACATTAGGTAACAAGAAGCTCCTCCCTATCCCCCCCCCCGCAAAGTTCCCACTTTCCCTGATCTGTAAGAGAAAGCAATAAATCCTAACACATTCATCAGAGGATACCAAGGACCTGATAAATGTCTTCCTCAAGTGACCGATAAGCTCTCTCATACAGTTTTTTTTAAATAGGAAGTGGCAACAGGATACTGGTATCTTGCTGCCTTGGGCAGGTGGTCTGGCTGAGTGATAGCACAGCTGTCTGTGATGCACGAAGTACCTACCAAGTACTCAAGTTCTAGATCACCGGAAGTATCTGAGAGCTGCTGTTAATTGCTGCTGACAAGCTGGGACATCCCAGCTGAGGAGGACCACACTCAGTGAATGAGATGTTGCCGCCAGTCAAGTGTGGAAGATGAATGCAGCCAGAATGATACCAAACTGAGAAAGAATCCATCTGGAATGTAGATGTTCTATGGAAGATTCAAATTTATGTACATTATTGAAAAAATCCATATGGGGATTTAGAAAAAGCCTGCCTACGTAAATTGGCTTGCATAAAGTTGGAGGATGACAAGAAAGGTGATATATGCGACTACTCAGGAGGAAAGGCGGCCAGTGCACAGATATGTGTTGGCTTCCCTGGGACCACGAAGCCCAAGTAAGCCTGGCATGGCAGTTGGGGAGGGTGGGGGAAGGATGGAGGGAAGGCAGAACGGAGTGGGGAAAGGGCAGGCCCATGGCAAACTGGCCCATAGAGCGAAGTGGTGCCAGGATCAGGCTGGATACTAACCCCTGGCTCTGGCAGCCTGGCCTTGCTCCGAGCTGCTCAAATTTGTGCCACCAATCAGAGGCGTAACTAGGGTATGGCAGCAGGGGGCATGAGCCCTGGGGCTCCATAAGGTGGGGGCGCTGTCGGCATGGCGCCTCGCTCCCCGCCCACAAATTTGCGACCCCCCATGCCCTGAGCTGGGAGGCACGCTGACATCTCCCCTCCCAGCCTGCCGCTCAAGTACTTAAAGTGCCCGAGCGGCAGCCCTGGGGAAGGAAGCCACCACTGTGCCCCCCGGCTCTGCAAACCACGGGGCCACCTTAAAGTGGCCAGCTTTTCCTGGCTGCCACGGCGCTGGCATTTTAAGGCCACTTTAAGGTGCCCTGTCGCCCTCAATTATGTGGTTGGCGCTGCCTCCTCTCCCCACCCCTCGCAGCCTCCTCCTCCTGTCTCCCCCCTCCTCTGAGGCGCAAGTGGACCACTCAGAGTGGTAAAGGCCTCTGTTGCTCGGGGACCCATTGTTGCCGCCTCCTCAGCACCTCACTCGCCACCCAGCCGCCGCTTTTGCCCTGACGCCTTGCCTCCCTCCCCTTCCCCTGGGCCGCCCGGTATATGAGTTATTTATTTATAACTGCAAGCCTACCATGTCCACGACGGCCTGGAGGTGCCTCATGCAGGATTTCAAGAGGTAAGGCGGGACGGCCGGCAGAGCTGGCTGCATTTCCCTGGCTGGGTCTGGTGCTTTTTTGTGTGTTTTTTTGTGTCTGTTTTTTGTGTCTGTGTGTTGGCTCTGCAGACACATGGCAGCAGAAGCCACACCCTGCCACGTCATGACATTGTGACGTCATGACATCATGATGTTGCGTGCGGCGGGGGGGGTGCAATTTCATTGCGTGCCACGGGCGCAATTTTGTCTAGATACGCCCCTGCCACCAATTTCGGCAGCACAGATCCAAGCAGCCCCATTTGAGCTGCTACTGTATTACCCTCGGTAAGGGGAATGGATCCCCCTTGTCTCATGTTGCGCTGCAGCCAGCTCCAA
Organism: Lerista edwardsae; assembly: GCA_029204185.1. NCBI lineage: Eukaryota > Metazoa > Chordata > Lepidosauria > Squamata > Scincidae > Lerista > Lerista edwardsae. Next base: position 121,486 of record JAJKFI010000052.1, on the reverse strand, counting down.
CCCAGCACTACATTTGGCATATGCCATAAGCCAGCTTGCCTAGGCCAGGCCAGGGTTAGGACTGGGCTGTGAGTCAAACAGCAAAACCCGTCTTGCCCTTTCTTAGGCACCTTGGGTGGCTGCACCTGCACGTAAGCAATCAGCTGCCTTAAAACTCCACGCACAGTTCAAGAATATGCTCTTCATATTGTTTCTGACCGGCATGTACTTCTCACATTCGTTATGAATTTCCCATTAGCAATTTTTCTTTACTGTTTTCAGTTGGCTAAAGCAGAGGAAGGCAAGTCATCCAGAAGTATGTTTAATGTAGCAGATAACTCATAGTGTAAATAATTAGATGCTCCTGTGTGAAGTGAGCATATTAATAGAATTTGGAATTAATTCCTTCAGGCTTGACCCAACTTTTCAAAATTCTTGTGAATAAGATATAAACATTTTGTCTTTTCAAGTTATGGGTTGTAGTAAGACTTCAATTTCCTTCTCCATTTTCCCTTTAAAGTAACACACAGCCAGAAAAAAACACATCTACTGGGAAAAGCCTATATAGACTTACATTTTCAAAGGAACCCTTCTGGCTTGTTGGAAATCTCAAGTAGCCCCCTTTTTATGTATTTCAAGAAGCAATAGAAAATACAGATGGGCCCCCATATCCATGGCTTCTGTATTCATGGCTTCAATTATCCACGGAGTGGGCCTTCCTTGAGTCTTTCTTTGGATTGCTAAAAAATCTTCTTGCTTGGGGGTGGGGGCAAAGGCAAACCCTATACTTAACATAAAGGTAAAGGTTTCCCCACGACCGAATGGTCTAGTCGTGACCGACTGTAGGGGGCGGTGCTCATCTCCGTTTCAAAGCCTGTAGAGCCGGCGTTTTTGTCCGATCATGTGGCCAGCATGACTCTACGCCGTAGCGCACGCAACGCCGTTCCCTTCCCACCAAAGCGGTCCCTATTTATCTACTTGCATTTTTTAGGGGCTTTCGAACTGCTAGGTTGGCAGGAGCTGAGACAAGCGACGGGAGCTCACTCCGTCACGAACTCCCAACCTTGCGGTTGAAAGCCCAGCAACAGCGGATTAACTCGCTGCGCCACCACGTCCCACCATATACTTAACATAGACTTCCCCTTATTCAGTTTCAGGTACCCATGAGGAGACCAGGAACCTGTCCCCCGCAGATACCTGTATTTGCTAATGTTATACTATCCTATTCATTATATTTGTAGAAAGACATTTACAATTTGTTAGCTAGCTGCAAGATGCTGATAATGTATCCAATATTGCATATCACTTTAAAAATCCAAGTTGGATTTGCACAGCCTGTCCAGCGATACTGTATGGAGAGAACTCTGTGGAAACCCAAGTAACTGATTTTCCATAAACTTAGTAAGGCTTGGTAAAATAATGGTCTATATCCAAGTCACATACTGTGCCACAGATTGGAGTTGGAGAGATCCCCAAACCAGTCTGAAAGAGATTTATGCATTTGAATGGTGCTTTCTGAGGATGCAAAGCACTTTGTGTGTATTATGCTGATATAATAAAGGGAGTATCACCATCTGTATATTGCAGTTGGGGAGCCAAGTGGCTTGCCTAAGGCTGCCTAGTACATTTGTACCAGAGGCAAGTTGCAAACCAAAGGAGCCCTGATGCACTGCTCAGTTGCTTAGTCACTACACTACACCAGCTCTTAGTTGAAGGAATGTGCACATCACTATGTATGATCTCAGAAAATACCACCATAGAGCAACAGGCACCTTCCAGCTCAAGTGTTCTTCAACCTTGAGGTTGGTACCTCCATGGGGTTGCAAAGCCTGAGTTTTGGGTTGCAGCAGCTTATGGGAATGAACAATTGGAGGACCACTGCACTAGAGCACCACCAGATAAAGGGGCAGGCATTTGGTGTACTCCCTCAGATGCCAGGAGATTGTGTCCCACCCTTGCTCAGGTTCTTGGCAATTGTGCTAAAATAGCTTGAATTGGTAAAAGGCTTCAGGGTAACTCTCTGACAAGAATATTTGACTGGGACAGTGCTGGGAAGGGGGGGGGAATGACAATGAGCCGCCTCCCCCACCTCATTTATTTATATATATGCTGGAGTCATGGCCTGAAAAATATTGATCTGGCTCATGTAGTGAAGATTCCTTTGGAAGAATTGTTAAGTCTTGGTTTATCTAAAAATAATCATTCTGTTTTCAGCCTTCCTCACACCATTTCCTCCAGGTGCAGAGTGCCTTGGCTTTGAAAGCACAGAATAGTCAGATCAAACTCTAAGCACAATATTTTCTTTAAAATGAATCCAGTAAAAAAACCTTTCAATTTGTGAACACTTTTACACAGCCATAATGATCCCATATTTGTCTACAGATGCAGTTTACATATTATTGGGCTGCAAGACTTCGAAAGGGCTTTACTTAGTTTGAATGTTTACACGTGAGTTCTTCGGAGCAGGGTGGCAATGCATTTACAAGTCAAAGCTACTTCCACATGCATACACTGTAATTAGAAAATGATTTTTTTTTCTTGCTTTGTTCACATTGCTGCATGTACTTACTGCATGGTTTTGGCCATCGTTATTAAAGGGAAGGAGACAACTCCATTAAAAAGGATACCTAAAACATCAATGTATAAACAACCAACAGCTCATTAAATTTGAAAAATAGGTTTTATTTTAAACCAGTGGCATTGTGTGATATCCTACATGGCATACACCAATTAGAGCAAAGTTCCTGGATATGAACAAAATTACAGAATTTCTCCTTAAAGTGTGTACTTTCTGTCCCGAGTTCAGGCAGTAGAACAGCACCACACTAATGACAGGGAGTGCACTCCACAGGGGCTCCCGTGCAGAATCTCTGCTTTGAAGTATTCCCACTCACACACAAATACTATTACGTCTTAAAATTCTCTGTAGTATTTCTGCATGAAAGTCACATTGAATCATCTACACATGAAATGACTGATAAAAATAGTCTTCTTGTTATGTTTTACAGAATATATCTACATGTCCATCTGAACACCTAGACTGTAGGTCCAGCAGAGGGAGTTTATTTCGTTTGGTCTTAAGGAGGCCTCCGAACCAGAAGCATGAAGGAGCACTGCTCTCTAGACTCCAAAGCCCAGTCTTCTCTACAGAGACTCTGACCTGAAGGGAGATCACTAGAAAGGATGACCCGATGGCTTCATTATTCGCATGCCATCGCTTTTGGGTGGCTTCTCTGTACAAAAGGGATAAATACACAAAAAACCCCAGATTCCTCATAAAACAAAAATACTGCAAAGCTTCACTCTTTCAGAAACAGGCATATAATCCATGCATGATACCTGCATTATATAAATTTCAGAAAATACTTTAAAAATAGGATCTTCAGATACTCAGAATACCCGATGATGAACACACAATACTTGAACTGATGTCCCCCCCCCGCCCCTCCTGCATTCAGTCCCAGAACTGGGCAATTTCAATATTACTTGATTTGTATAATATAGGACGACAATGAACAGAGGCTTGTGTTCAGGCATATGCAAACTGGTAAGTGAACACATTGAAAAGCCACAAAAGGAAGAAAAAAAAAAGGTGCATGTTCACCTGCCCCCTTTCATCTTAAAAGTGCCCAGAATGTCAACAATGAGTTGAACAAGGATAGATGGACGCTGCAATTCTTTATGGCTCTGAATATGGTACTGACAGAATAATTTATTGGCTGACTTACTGCCCCATTGCCTCCTCCAAGGTAACACAAATGACTCAACATGCACATACAGCTACAACATGCAAAAACCCACACTCCATCTTAAAGATCAGATTCACAAAATGAACAGGCAGCATGACTGAGCTATTGCTGGGATGTTTCCGGTAGGGAAGGAAGAAAGAGAGAGGAAGAGAAACCAAATTGAATAAATGAGGGACATACTGTTTTTGATGAAAATCAGTATCCTGGCTAGAGAAGCCACACTGTTGCTCACATAAGCTCAGACTTCATTGTCAAAGGGGCACCAACCCGGACTCAGTTTTCCCTCAGTCATTTTAAGGCACAAACTTTTTTTAAAAAAAAAACATGTTTCAGACCATGCCAGCCATTTGTGGGCCCATCTTTCTTGTTGAACAGAATATTGGGAATGAATGTTAGACTTCTAGTGACACATTTCTTCTTGGAATCGGTTTAAGAATATCCTTGCACCATCTCTCCTACTCACTCCTTGAAAGACAGGGCCATGCAGTGTTGAATCTTCTCCCCACCCTTTAAGAGGTCACTGCCCAGTTCCAGACTTGTGAATGACCACAGCTTACACAGGACAGTGCCTGCTCAAGTTTTGCTCGTGTAAGCAGCAGGCTGAGCACAGATAAAGCTGCTGACCATAATAATAATAATAGCAAGGAAGCCACAACGGGTCATGTCATAAGACACAACTCATCTCTCCTGTTTCAGTGTCTCACAGGAGAGAAGACTGGGGTGGAGGGGGACTGGGTCAGGATACCCTCTATGTACTATTAAGAAGAAACATGTCACAGTAAGTCCAACACCAGTCTTTGGGCAGTGGAGGAGGGTATCCTTGCACAGGATGTTCAGAAGTGGTTGAACATGTTAGGTGAATTTTTTTGTAGGTGATCTGAACTTACACCACCTGCTGAAGAACTCCTGAGGCAAGACTGAAGGAGAAACCTCTGTATGGAGACCAAGGAGGAAAGAAAAGTTTCAAAGCTGCCCTATTTTGATAAGGTGAGGATCAGAAGAACCTGAGTCAGAGCTCCTTGATGAGGCTTGATATTGACCCCTTCAATGATAGATCAAGCGCTACATTATTTCTATGGCAAGGACACTCCCCCTTTCCTCCAAAACAGGAATCTGGAACCTTGTGAGCTGTTTGGCTTCAATTGTGAGAACCTACTAGTGTCTCATACTGGAGCACATGGCTAAAGAACTGTCCCGAGAGGTCTGGTTATTTTTTAAGCAGTTCTGCAGCTACCAGCCACTTGATCTAGCAGCAAGAAGAACAGGCAGTTGCTCTCCCCCTGGGACCGGGATGTGGAGGGGAGAGGAATGCAGACTGTGCGGTGTTGGGTCAGCATACTTATCCCGGGAAGACTTCTCTTGGTTGCTTCATGGTCTGCTCCACTGCAGCTTCTACTGAGCCTATGGGGCTCTTGCTGCCAATCAAAATGCAGCACAAAAGTTGTGTCCCTCATCAGTTGCGACATGAATAAACAGACAAGCTTGGAAGTTGGTGTTAAGGGCTTTTGCTGCTTGGCACTGCACTGTTGGCACTAGGATATGGAAGAACTCCTCTACTTTTCAGTGTCTACAGGGAGCTGTTGGTTCTTTTTCCTCTGGAAACTTTAGTCCATTTGGGCTTTCCTCGCTGCCTTTGGGTCTCTGGTGGGTACCATGATGCTTTGGGCAGGTTGAGAAACTGCTTTAAAACCCATTCCTTTCTGCCTCTCTCTACCCTCATTTGCATGGATGGATTACCCACCTGGGCTCTGGGGGGGGGCAGGACTCAAAACGTGTACCCCCCAACAGAGCAGTTCTGTCTACAGAAAAATGGTGGTCTTGGACAAGGAGCCAGATGGGGAAGTATCCCTTTGCATAATGCTGCTGCTGTTTTCTCTCTTTAAAATTCAGGTATAAGGTAGAGATGGTTCCACTGAAGAATGGTGCACGATGTGACTGAAACTTGGATTGAGGAGAGAACATTCATCATAGTCCAGTTCCTTACCAGCACACTTACCATATCAAATCAAAAGAATTCAAACGAAAGCCCTCTCAACTGGATTCGACAGTACTAGGTGTGCATATTGCCGGGAAGAAACCCCGGGAAATCCCGAGTACCAGAAGTGGGCCATTTACAAGATGCCATTCTAAGAATGGGCCAAAATGCATTGAAAAGTCCTATACGTAAACTGCGCCAGTCCCAAGCTCGGACACAGTCCAACCACAGGTATGACTGCAGTTTTTCTCAGAGCTGGGTGTGCACATTGCAGGAAAGGCAGTCCGGGAACTTTGGAGTACCCGGGGTGGGCCATTTCCACCAGGTCCCCATCTGTAAATGGGCCAAAATGCCTGCAAAATCCTAAAACCTCAGACTGGAACCTGGTGGAAATGGCCCACCCCGGGTACTCCAAAGTTCCCGGACTGCCTTTCCTGCAATGTGCACACCCAGCTCTGAGAAAAACTGCAGTCATACCTGTGGTTGGACTGTGTCCGAGCTTGGGACTGGCGCAGTTTACGTATAGGACTTTTCAATGCATTTTGGCCTATTCTCAGAATGGCATCTTGTAAATGGCCCACTTCTGGTACTCGGAGTTTCCCGGGGTTTCATCCTGGCAATATGCACACCTAGTACTGTCGAATCCAGTTGAGAGGGCTTTCGTTTGAATTCTTTTGATTTGATATGGTAAGTGCGCTGGACTATCATCACATGACCCTGTCTATCGATGGATGAGGAAGAGGGATAACCGATGCAAGGATACCCTCCACGGCCAGAGAAGAGGCTTTCGGTGTAAAGCAGTTACATGGCATGGAATAGAAAGACATCGCTTATCCTCTCTTTTTTCCTCTTGGTAAGCAGAGGGTACAGTTCAAGTAATAGTTCAGCTTCTATTATCAACATCTAAATCTTTTCTCGGTAGGAGAGCCATTTAATGGCAAGAATTGCTACTGAGAATCTGAAATCTCAGCTTCCCTGTATAATGTCTGCCTTGCCCCCCGCCCCCAAAGCAGTGAAAGCTGGTTACCAACTGTAAAGGCTAAAAAGCAATCAGATCTTCAGAAGCATGTCCCAAGCTGTATACAAAAATACAAGAGAACATGCGGCATGTTTACACAGTAACTGTATAAATACTTTCCTCCAAATCCTCCCTCCCCCCCCATTCAACACACAAACACACGCAAACACACACAAAACCCGTCCACCAAGGAGAATCTTCACGGCAAGAGGCACTTGAATGGTAGTTGGAGAATCCCTCAAAAAGGCCTTCTCCTCACAGTGATATGAAACAGAGAGAGAGAGAAACAGATTCTCAGGACTCCATCTCCTCTTGGTCAAGCGGTGGTGGCACAAAGCTTACTACTTCATCATAGGTCAGGCCTGATGGAGACAGAGATGGAGAAAAATACTTCAGTGTATCTGTAGGTAACAGTTCTTTATCAGCCGCTGCTATTTCCCTGCCACCAAATCACTTCACGTTATTTCAGTGCTCCAAGCCATCTTCCAAAAAGAGCAAACACTAGATTAAAAAGTGAGCACTCTTAGATTTATACTTTGGACCCATGTAAATATGGATTAGTCCACAATCTGCTTTTTTGGGTAAGGTGATTACTGACCAGCTCTAGAGTCTGATTTTCTAGAGCAGTGGTTCCCAAACTGGTAGGTCACAATCCACCAGCCAAGGACGCACTTGTCCCTGTAAGAAGGGGGGGGGGGAAGAAGGCAGCAATGCAATCCCCTGGATTGCACTGCTGTAGGGTGGACGGTTTTTTCTACTCCTTACTTCTGCCAGTGCCAGCCTGCTGGTGTGTGTGTGTGTGGAACCCCACAGATGCCTTCAAAATAGAAAGAAAAGGGACTGACAATCACTTCCTGGTTTCAATAGAAAACCAAAAGTGGTTGCCACTTTTTTTAACTGTTCAGGAGGCTTGGGGAGCTCTGCAGAGGCATCTGTGGAGCTCCCCGCCCTCTTCCCCCCCCCCACACACACACAGAGAGGGGGGGGCAGGCATTGGCAAAGGTAAGCAGAAAAAACCCTCCGCTCCTGCAGCAATGAGATCCTGGGGATCACATTGCTGCTTTCTCCGACAACACACATACAGTTCTCCCTCGTAGGAGTTTGGAAAACACTGATCTAGGGCATTTCAACTTGGCTTCAGAACTGGTTTAGGAACAGTGCACTGGGTCACACTGGTGAATGGCCATCAGCAGATGACACTGGAATTGTGCCCTCATTTATTCTCTTGGACCTCTTGCAGGCCTCGATACCATCGACAATGATATCTTTCTGAACTACCTGGCAAGGTTGGAAGCTGAAACCATTGCAGAGCAGTGCCACCATTATCATGTCAGATTATCTAGCTACAGAAGGTGGCACTGCAAAACTGTCACTCCACTTCACTGGAGTTGCATTGCTGTATGTAAAGAGGTTCCATCCTTTTTCCTCAAGAAGCCATTTGCAGAAGTTATATGGAGATTTGGAATGCAGTGTCCTCAGAATGTCAACGATGCAGTTCTCTGTCATCACCTTCAAATCCTTGTGAGCCAATAGAATTCCGAGTCACCAATAGTCTGAATTAGAGGCAACCAGAAACTTTCACTTTCTGGTTTATCAAAAAAGATAACACATTGGTAGTGTAGCTTAGTGGCCAATAGACTGAACTGCAAATCAGGATTCCCCTAGTTCAAGTCTTTCTTTTCTCACTAGGTACTGTAAGGACAGCATCAAGACAATACACATGAAGTGCCTTATATGCTCCAAAAGTATTATATAAAAATTAATTTATGAGGAGTAATTTGATATAGAACCAAGCAGATACAGAGAAGTATGAAACTTTTCTTTACTAAATGCACCCTCCATTTTGGTAAATGTTGGGGACTGAAAATGGCTCAACTCCACTCTGATTTTTGGCACATCGCATAGCCTAATCCAACTGGCTGCTAGATATTCTGATACCTAGATGATACCTGATTGGCTGGGATGACCTTTGATAAAGAAGTTGCAGAACAGAAAAAGCAACTGTGAGCAAGTAGCACCTAAAAGTACCTAAGAGATGTTTCAATCTCTCCCTTCTCAAAGGTGCATCCCTGACTTGATATCATACATAGCAGGCAGAACTGGACTAATTTCTTTGATAATGCAGCAATGGAACAGTAGTATTTGTTCTCTTCTCTATACAGGAGTACTGCTAGTACCAACAGCAGCTACTGAGCTACAATATTTGCTACATTTATATATCATTTTCCCTCTACCATAGAACTCTTATATAAAGTTCACCTATCCAGGCATTGCTAGACCTGCTTAACTTTAGCAAGGGTGTTGTATTATGCCCTCAGACCATCCCTTGGGTACTCAAGCTTTCATTCCTTGCTGACATATTTTGTTCTCTCCTCATGGACCATAGGAATACAGTCAACACCTAACAAGACAGTTTGGCTCCCCCAAAACGTACTTTTCCATTCCTCAATATCGAGTTCTCTACTTTCAAAGGACTGATCATAGGGATCTGCCACTGGCTCATCATCTGGGTCATGGTACTGAGCAAAATAGGCATGGGCCAGTGCTTCAGCAGCAGTGATTCGTTTGTCTGTGTCCAGCACCAGCATCTTCTCCAGCAAGTCTACAGCTTCAGAAGACATGGGGGGGGGGGGGGAGAAAGAAGAGAGAAGTTAATTTACACCATTTTGGGGCTAGCTTTCAAGAGGCTGACAAGATGGCATGCAATCGGGAATACAATAAAAATGACAACTATCGCAGCAGAAAGTATAATCTTCACTAGGAACCAAAAAGATATAGGAGTTGGTACCAGATGAGCTTCCTTGGAAGTGAATTCCAGAGTTGGGGTGCCATGGCTTTTCCTGGTCACCACACCCCTAACCACCACACACCACACACAGCTTAACTCTGATCACAGCTTAACTAAAGTTCTCCTCCACTGAGCGGTAAAAGATCAGAATTAAATCTCTGCAGTCTTCTGAAGAATATTAGACAGTTTCTCCAACAATAAAAACTTTAGCATCTAATATTTAGGAAGGAACAACTGATTTCAAAGCATGCCTGCAAGACATTGCTGCACTTTGTAAGACATATCTGTAAGGAAGCTTGGAAAAACATTTCAGAAAGAAAGCTACAAGCCGTACAGTGGACCCGCCTTATCCAGGGCTAGGCATCCACGGATTTGAATACCTGTGGATGCTGAGCCTGTGTCTGGAGGGCCTCAGAGGACCTTCAAGGTGTGACTGGAAGGCACTTCCAGTTTGGGTTAGCAACTTAAAAAATTGGGCTACTGGTACCGGGTGCAAGGGAGTGGCAACAGGATGCAAGCATCTTGTTGTCTCATGCCTCCCTGGGGCACCTGGTGGGCCACTGTGAGATACAGGAAGCTGGACTAGATGGGCCCTTGGTCTGATCCAGCAGGGCTCTTCTTATGTCCCGGTTTGTGCTGGTGAAACCCAAGTGCATTCCATTGCATCAGGAAGGCTTCTGAGGAGCCCCCCCCCCCATTTCATTATTTGCAGAATTTAGTATCCACGGTGTCTGTCTGTCTGCCTGCCTGCCTGCCTGCTGGAATTGATCCTCTAAATACCAAGGGTCCACTGGGCAGTCTAAAAACAAAATTTATCTTGAGTCAAATGTTCCTTATGAAATAAAAAGTTACAAAAAAAAATGCATAAATTTCACTTAGATCAATGGCGCCACAACAGTGAAAAGTTAGATAGTTCATATCAGAATTTCAGAGTCCTGTTTTTAGAAGACATTTTAAAATATTATTCGAAAGATTGAAAAAATACGCAATTCTGAGTATCTTGGAGGGAATAACTGAGGGTCACCATTATCACTGGTGCACAAAGCTCTACTTTAACACATCAACCTGTTGTACAATACCCCCCCCCAAAAAAAGTTACCCACTCAGTGTTTACGGTTCTACCGTTCAATGAAATGAAACTGCTATAAGTCTTACCCAGTGGATTGGCACCAATAAATACGTTTTCAAAATTCATCTTCGGCATGTACGATAAGGACTGTATATAGTTTCTGGCCTGGGAAGAAAAATGTAGCCTGTGAAACAGTGCCTCACCAAGATACAATAAGCACTCGGGTTTACTTTTGTTGCTCTAAGGCAATTTTAGTTCCTCAAATCAGCCTTTGTTCATGTTCTTCTCAGTCACAGATAGACAACAGTGATGGGATCTTGTTAACAAGTGCCAAAATGCATTTGAATGCGTTGTGAAAGGTTGGAAAAGCCTTATCCAGTAACATTGTAACACACGCTGCAAGCAAGGACAAGCTCTGTAGGGCAGCAGTGGCATCCAGTGTAGTTGTGCACTAACCCAATAAAATATGTAACCAATACAACATGCTGTCACCTCTGAATGCACAAGATACTGAAGTATGTTGCCTGTTTACTCAGCATTGGTTTGTAATCTTCTTGCAGCCAAGTCACACCATGGAATTAGAGCCAACTATGCCACCTAAAACAACAACTATGTAATCACAGGTGGAGTCTCCCAACAAAGGAATGTTTTGAACTGCAGATCACTGTGCACACCTGTCAGGTCTCACCTCATGGCTGGGCATCCTGTTAATGAGATATGCAGGGGGTGTCCCCGTCAGACGCATGATCTGCTGAAGCTGGTTAATATCTTAGGCGCCTAGTCAAGGGCTTTGTTAATATTTCAGATTCAGTGCGAACAAGACAATCAAGACAATGGCATACAAGTCAACTAGTCTGCACACAACTGGCAGGAATTGCTCTGGGCATCATACCATCTTTAAGCATAGGAATGTGGAGTAGAAAGGAAAGTATTAAAAATCACAAAAACAGAAAACCCTGTTAAGAACTTTTTAGCAAAGCCAGACTTTTGCTCAGTGGTTATACTCAGAAGGCTCCTTTTAGAGGAAACTTAAGCAAGGTCAATAGGCCAGTCTGGTAAAGCTGCTACAGATATATTATTTTGCACTCCTCCTATCAGGCTTTACAAAGTTTAGCTTTCACTCTTTTGCTGCACAAGACAATGCACTAGGCAGCAGCATCCAAGACTCATTCTCCCTCAGTAGCTATAAATGCAAGAAGAGCAACATGCAGTGTTAGAAAGCTATTGGCACTGGAGCAAAACAGTCAGTCAACCACAACAACATAAAGCCGTTTTAATGGCAACTAAAACCATGCAAAGACCTGCACATGGGGTTAAGAAATATTCAGGGCATAATTGTTAGTTTAGCTTTAACTTTTCTATTCAGCAGAACATCTGACTGCACTTCATTTTGTTTCACAGGGAGATAAGAAAACAATACCTATTAATATGTGGTCTGTTTATGTTGTAGGAATACACTTTCCTAGGATCATCACAACTTATTTTCCCTAGAAAACTCTAGTGTAACATTTTTCTGGCAGACTTGCAATAAACACTTGGAGTGCAATCCTTACCTGGAGTTAGACTGGCAGTTAGGCCAGCAAAGTTTGGCTGGCACAAGGGCCACCGAAATGTGTGTTTGGACCACTCTCGGAGTCAGGAAGGGTAGTGCATGTCTGTGTACCAATGTCTCTGACTCAGAGTGGTCCAAACATACTTTACGGTGTTCCTTATGCCAGCCTCACTTTGCTGGCCTAACTGTGCCTGTCTAACTCCAGGTTAGGATTGCGTTCTTGGTTTTCCTAAGCAGGCACACACACTAGTTTAAGGTCTGTGCTGTGAGGGTCAAGTCAGAACCATATAAAGATGTGAAGGTCAGGGACCCCCCCCCCAAAAAAAAAAGGTCAGAAAAAACATGGCATCTCCCTTTTCTCTCCCCCACCCCACAGATAATTATCCAATTAAAAATTTGAAATTTTTTTTGGGGGGGGGAAATATTGAAAATAATCTGATGAAATATTTTTCTTTTAGAATGAGTGAAACAACTCTTAAGGTTTTACTCACTCAAGGATGCTAGGAGCTGTGCAGTATGACGTGTATGTAAAGGCCCACAGAGGTAGAGAACAGTAATATGATACTGTAGACAAAACACAACATTCAAACCAAATAGTATCTCTGTACCTAAAGGGTGTTGCCATCCTCATGAGAGGAGCATTCACAGCATTCACCATGTTCGTGAATAGCTGCTTGCCTCCTTCTGGTGAGCTTTGTTCTACTTTGGTAAAGAGTTCATTGCACCTGCATCTGCTATCCTAGTTCCAGTTACCTTTCCTTTCAAATGTCTGCAACACAGACACTGAGCTACAAACTGGGAGGCAAATATATTATTGCCCTATCTTGCTGAAGGATAAAAGGGAGAGAAACTGAAAGACTGTTGTAGGTACCAAAGCATCAGAGGAATAATCTGAACAAGAAATTAGCCAGTCCAAGGTTAGCATCCTTCCGAGGGAGGCCACGTGCATCCTCCTCTTGCTTCAGGAGCGACTGGAAGGCATTTCCAGTGACATCTGGGAGGTCTTGTGAGGCCCTCCTGCCTCACAATCCACATTGAGATCCACATTGAGTGAAATCATGGATCCCGAGCCCGTGGATACAGAGGTCCTACTGTATATGCCAAATGTTGTTGTTGTTGTTGAGTCGCTAAGTTGTGTCTGACTCTTCGCGAACCCATGGACCATAGCACGCCAGGCCTCCCTGTCCTCCACTAGCTTCCAGAGTTCGCCAGATTTCATGTTCATTGCTTCGGTGACACTATCTAACCATCTCATCCTCTGCCGCCCCCTTCTCCTTTTGCCTTCAATCTTTCCCAGCATGAGGGTCTTTTATGCCAATTTTACTATTTTATGCCAAATGGTACATGTTTATATGCCAAGTTATAAATGATGCATTTTAATGCTTTGTATGAAAAAAACTGCATATACATTAAAAGTTGTGGCTCTTGATGACCTGGAAAGCTCTATTATCTAGTTCAGTGAGCTCACCAGCCTAGATTTCCAGTAGCTACTGCTGCTATGCAAAACTGACATAACAAGTGAAACCAACACTACAGCAGTGAAGACATTCCAATATCCAGAAAATAATATCTGGTAACTCTTCGGTTCCAGAGTTACTGGCTATTACAATTTATTTCAACTTTTCAAATGTTTCCATTTTTTCCCCAAGAAAACCATCAGCCAAAAAACCTGAGTTTCTCTATGTCTTCAACATTTCCAGAAATGTTTACATCTCTAGATCAAAAGCTTGCTCTCTACAGCACCTTCTATACTGTAGGATTCAATTATCACCAAACACACTGCATGAGGAGGGATGCTGCATGACGTTGATTCTCAGGTAATGCCACTTGCCACATAGGGCTTGAAGACCTGAGCTTTCCTTCAATCTCCAGTTGAAGATAGGCCAACAAGCCTTTAAATATTCCATTGATGAAAAGACAGATAAGGAAAACACTAGTGTCAGGCAGGTTTTGTCCTTTCCCTCTTGAGAGGATCAAGCTTTAAAACATTATTTCCCAAACTGTGGGTTGGGATCCACCAGTGGGTTGTGAGTTGATTTTTGGTGGGTTGCGAAAAGTGTTTGAAACATTAAAAAAAATCAGTACTCATTTGACACCTGGGGCCCATAAATCTTTGACCCCCCCCCATACTGCAAAATTATATTTTTCACATTTTATACACCTTTCCTCCAAGGAGCTCAGGCTGGTGGGCATGTTTCCTCCCCTTCTTTTGTCCTCACAATAACCCTGTGAGGTAGGTGAGGCTGAGAGATTGTAATAGTCGTGACATGAAATGAATAATAATAATGGCCAGAAAATAAATGCAACGAATATTTCCCCACAAGTGATGTATGAACGTCAGTGCCCTCTCCTGCTATTGCTCCCCTGCACATAGTACTCGGTGACATACTGCTCCTGTATCTGAAGGTTCAATGTAGCCATCATATATATAATGCTACGTTAAGACAGTGTTATCTTTGTTTTTTGTTCTTTGGCCGTAACGTTTGATAGAATGACAATACTACACTCTGGGTTTTTTTAATTGAATTTTTCATGAAATTCTGCATCGAATGGTATACAACATATTCCTTAAAATCACAATTTTGTACCTAGTGGTGAATCCCTGCCCTATGGGTGAATCCCTATGGGTGCCCTGCCCATAGGTTACTACGCTTCTGCCTACAAAGAATACAAGTGAAAAACTGCTCTTCCAAGAACATAATGCTGAACTACCACCAATGCAGACTCATCCTCAGGGATCTGTTACTTCCCTCGCTGTAACAAAAGGGTCTGCTAAATCCCTGTATAACTGACTATTTGTTACGTAATTCTCCAGAAGCGGCTTCAGGATTTTTGTTTTTTATCTCTTTTGCCAATTATATGCATAGTATGAACAACTCATTTTAACTAGTGTATGCCATCTCCTAGTCTCCATCTGCTTATGTTCCCTCATTCCACAGAAGCCAAATACTTTTCATGTTTCATATTCTTTTGGGTGCATGCTCAACCACAAAAGCAGGCTAACTGCAGATATGTAGATTTTTTTTTTTGAAAAAAACCCTCATTTTCTCTCTTTTCTGGAGGACATTTTAATTTTGACAGTATTTATTCATAGACTTTTTGCTGTAGATATATTTTAAATGAATTCCTAATCAAAGCGTTTCATTTAGAAAATGTTTTCCAGCCCCCAGGAGGGTGTTCATTTATAATCATTCATCCATGTTGAACGATAATGCATTTTATCCTAAGAGACGCATGTAAATATGCCGTTTCTTAGCCCCTCCTTTGCCCAATAGCCCTTTGCCCCCTTCCACAATAATGCGTCTTCTGTACACAGAGAGTCAGGATACAACTCAACGTTTGTTAACTATCATCATCTGAATGCACAACCATCTGTACAGAGAACAGAACCACTGAATCACGGCTTCCATTGATATTACTTTTAATCACTCTGTAGTTTTAGCACTAGATAATTTTATGCTCTGGGGACAAAGCCAAAATGCTGGAACTAGAATTCACTGGGTGAATGTGAGGATGATTCATAGTTGTCATTCTAGTTCCTAAATGGAACACTGCTTTCCCCTCCTGGAACATTCCTTGAATTGCCAGACCTGGGAGAACATTCAGTCCAAGCCCCCAAAACCCAACCCTAAGTAGTGTACCAGGCGAGCACACTAGGCAAATGCACACATTGGATATTCTTACTAACGTGTGTGTAATAGTGCACAGTAATAGCACCAAGTATGCTTAATGTTCAGCTTAGCTTAGTATAGCCTAAAGATAAAGGAAGAACACACACAGGCAAGATGGGAGTTACCAGTTGCAGAGAACAGTGCAAGGGAGAATTCAAAATATGCCATGGGAAACAAGTTGAAGGGAAAAGAAACCAAACCAGGGAGAAACAGAAGCAGTCTATAACAAAGCAAAGCAAAGCAAAAGGTAAACACAAAATCCCAAAACAGCAGACATTACAATCAAGGTTTAAACTCACAGACTCTGAAGAGATTTTCTTCAAAAGTTCAGCCCCTGGGGTTCCAACGAGTCTCAAAATGAGCTTCAATTGATCAATATCTAACGGTGGACCATAAAGGAAAATGCTGGGACAAATAAAATGAAAAAAATAATAATCATAGCAGCAGCCCAATAAAGTTAAAAGGGGAAAATGGTCAACCAAACACCTTGATTACAATAATCGTAAATAAGCCTGGTACAGCTCTCACGTATAAAATAAAATTCCCATAATACCCACCTGCTGAAAATCCTATGCCCTTATTTATACACGTTCAAAAACTTTGGAACACTGCACCAGTATAACTGTATGTTACTAATTTCTGCAAATAAGTGACCATATGATTGATCAACTCATTTGAGAAGTATTATGTCAGAAGGGCAAATTCTTGTTAGATTGTCTCTTTTCCACTACCTATAATTGCAAATCTTCCAGCTCATGAAAATGAAGCAGTACTTTGTTCTGAGCAAAACGACTGCACCATGGAAACTATCTGCTTATTCAGAATCTCAAGATCATGGCTTTATGGTCTAAAATTTTGTTTTCTGCCCAATAAGTGAGGATAGCTTTGATGCAGTTCTACAATGAAACTGATTAACTTGTTTTATTCTACTCAGATCCAGGAGCTAAATTAGCTTTGCACTACAAATGCCCACCCAGTTCTCCTTTCCCTCCATTTCAAACCATTGTCCAACTTTGGTACACACATTTTGCAACTGGAATACAATGATGATTTGTACGCTAGTTAGGATTTGAATATAATTTTAGATTAGATCTGTTGATTCCCAGTCATTAGTAAGGTTAAAATTTAACAACAAACAAAATGGCAAAAGACTGGCATGCGTAGGTGTTAATAAAAATGACTTGCTTACTATTTAAAGCCTAAGTAGCACAACTGAGACTAATTTCAATGCAGCTTAAATTTTGTAGGTTACAGCCTGTTCCTTTAGATCCCAAAAGCAGAATTTCTGGCAGCAAGCAAGACAATGAAGCTATAGCCGAGATTAAATATTTAAAGAAAGCCAATACTCTAATACATCAAAGAACTCACATCAATGAATTAAATTGGGCATTTATCATAATATTTAGATGATAATTTCAACAAAATAAGATATGTTTGCTCACTTTGAACCCAAGTTCATTTTTAAGACTTGAATACTTGTCCTCAACCTTACCATGTAGTTTTGCAGACACAGAATTGGTATAACAGCGGACAAGTGAAAGCCATGAAGTCCAAATCTATGTCCCAGAAACACATCAAGGATCTTTCTGGATGTTCTCCTCTACTTGGGACTGTCCCCATGGAAAGATTAGAAACTGACACTGGGATCACATCCTTCCTTCCCTAACCTCCTCACCATGGGGAGAAGTGAATGTTTGAATAGGAAATCTCAGTTATTGAAAAGTGGAATCTTTCCACCTTTTTAGACCAAGTCTTAGGCTCCTTGATTTTAAACCAGAAATCATTATGAAAGAAGTCATCAATTAATAAGGTTATCTAAAATGACTCATTATATGGTAGTACAACGTTATCAAAACATAAGCAGCATGAATGTCCTATTGACAGAGTATTAATTTTCTTTTACATCAAAAATTGGGCATCAAAAAACCCTCATCCAGTTATATGCAGCTGCCAGGTATTCTACACTGACTCATTGAAGGAAATCCCCTACGTATCAGAATTGTAAAATGTGTCAAATATGTTAAGTGGGCATTTTAAAACTATGTGTAAATACCAGAAATTCATCTTCTGCCTACTTACAAGTCCACTGCAATGAAAACACTGGGTCTTGTTTCCAAGAAAACATGGCTAGGATCAAGATGTGTTATTATGGAGATTAATAGCCAAACCAGTTTTTACGGATTGTCAAACTACTCAGGTACATTGTAAACTTTTATCTTAACTGAATTCTTTTTGTATTTGGACAAAATCTAATCCTCACATCCTACATCATTCATTATGTCAGAGGCCTGTTGCTGATGCTCCTACCCTGGAGAGAAGAGCTTTTCTACAGTGGTACTCAAATTATGAAATCCTCTACTCAGGCATGTCTATCAGAGGCCCTTATCTTTTCAGTGCTAGACAAAGGCTCTCCTATTCTTGTGCTTTGGTGGTCCTTTTCAATGTAATTAGCCATTTCCTGCTGTCTTATCTTGATTTTTACCTGCAGGTTCTGTTTTAGCTTATTTGTTTCACTATGATCTATTGTTGTATTATAATAAGCTGTCTTGAGGCAGTCCTGTCAAAAGGCAGGGTATAAAAGCTTTAAATAATGAAACAATTTCCGCTTTAAAAATACTGAGTCTTGGTTTTAATCAGTGACTTCCGGAAAGTGTATTCTAGACTGGAATTGAACTGTCTCCCACAACACCTTAAGCAATGGACCACTTAGGTTTGTCTCTAAAAAATAAATACCAAAGCCTTCAAAATCCGTATCAATTTGTACACAATTGACATTTCAAGGCAGTACATCTAAAATAATGAAATACCTTCCCACAAAACTGGCTAAAAGAGTCATTTTCTGCTCAACCTCATTATTTTGAAAGATGAGCTATCTGAATGCAAGGAAAGAAACACATCTGCTATCCAAACTCCTGTTTCTTTTCCAGATTGTGTTTGCTGTGCAAGTATAGAAATACTATTCACTTGACTTGTGAATACACTCAGTCATTCTATAAACGCTTTTCTAAGGGAACAAGTCGAAGTCACTAGCACTGAAACCTTTCACATCATTTGCTCAGTCAGCTGATATAGCACATATGTACAAGCTAACATGAGATCTAGCAATAGTAACAGATAAGAATGCTATATGTACCAATGGTGTCATTTGTATAAGGCTAGACAAACTGAAAAAGTTAGCAAGCATAAAACAGGAGAAAATTCAAGAGGAAGCCAATGCAAAGCAAAAACAAAAAAAAACCAAAGCATGCAATCTCCGAGAAGAGAATCACGATCTTCAAGGAGCAGTACAGTCACATGTTCCAGCATGCATAAAGAACTCCTGTTTGTCATGACACCAAGCAGGAAGCAATGCAAACGTCAGGAAGTTTATTCAGATAAAGCCAAATACAAAGTTCAAGTGAGAACAGAAAGGCAAAGGATGCCCCCCAAAATCATGTCATCTTTTAAGGAAACCTTCCAACTTCAGAGTATGTTAATAACAATAGTTCTACACTACAGATATCTTTTACATTCATTACCCCACATCCTTGCAGTACGTTTATATTTTAAAAAGAATTTAAAAATAGACACTTCTTTCCAATTAATCAAGGAGTAATACATGTCTGCCTTACCTTCAGTTGACAATTTCAGAACGAGTGACCGCCCTACTTTGGGTCGGGCTAAGAGAAGCAAAATGTGCAATTGCTAGACAAAGTTCAGTATTACAGTCAAAGTTCTGCCGATATGCTCAAATTTGTGTCCATAGCAATAGTTTGGAAACACCCAACCAACTGTGGAATTTAACTCTGTGTACACTGAATTTACTGTACAAAGTTACAGCTTAGGTACTTAACTTTTGATGATCAGTAGCAGCAAGTAAAGCCACGATTAAGTCAGCAGCTTCCATTATTCTGAATGGAGTCCAAGATGTCAGAGGAATGAATGCCTCTTACAAAGCAAGATTCAAGAGCTGAGCGATGACAGCTGCTTTTGCAATTTGCTGGTTCAGCACTCCTGTAACAGGAGCATCCCAAACTATTATTTGGTGGTTTGCATTATTTTTGTCAAGTGCAAAGTAGCATGGGTACCATTTTCCAATCTAACTTAATACGATTATTTGTGGAAAGCAAACTATCTTTACTCAGGATCATCAAGTTACATGTAATAGTAAAAATGACAGTGGAATCCAATTTTGAAATATTAGTATCTCGATTTACACAGTCTTAAATTGCCCTTTTTCAAAATAAATTTACAAATTAAGACTGGAAGTCTAGTTTACTCTGGCAATTTTTGAAACATGGTCAATAAATAAACTATGTGCCTCCAAAGCTTGTCTGTGGGCACCTCCCTCCCCAGGCCCAAGTTGACAGAGAGACACATGGCATGTGTCATTGCTCGTACTCATCCTACCTGTCTGCAGAGGAATAGGGAAGGAGGAGCAGAACCCCAACACCTTTCTGGAGGAAAGGTCCATCATTCTGGAGGAAAGGTCCATCGTGGGCTATAGGCAATGATGGATTGTGCAACCTCCTTACAAAGGTGGTGGGCTACTGGTACCGGGTGCAAGGGAGTGGCAACAGGATGCAAGCATCTTGTAGTCTCATGCCTTCCTGGGGCACCTGGTGGGCCGCTGTGAGATACAGGAAGCTGGACTAGATGGGCCTTTGGCCTGATCCAGCAGGGCTCTTCTTATGTTCTTATGTTCTTATGAGCCCTTAGCCTTATGGGTATTCCACTCTTCCTCACCCCCTCTCCTGTGGACAGGTAGAAGAGTGAGTCTCAGTTGTTCTCCTGTTGCTGCCGCAACCTTCTCTGCCAGCAGTCAAGAGGAGCACAGCAGCAAAAGCAAATAGTTGTGTGCAACAGCTGTAAGCTGAGCTGGGAGAAAGATGGGCAACCTTCAGGTAAAAGTGTACTACACAGCCGATTCCTGAAAAGGCAGAAATGAAAAAGCCAAGCAGACAGGAGCATTTGCCTAAAAGGCTGCAGGTAGGAAATGCATCTTTATTTTCCTCATTGCTTTCTCAGCTCTCGATAACCAGTCCCACTCTAGGTAGCCTCCATTCTCAACGAATCCCATCTTGGACAAGCAGAAATTGAAAACCTAACCCTCTTTTCACCTAACCCATGACAAGCCCATGGTTTCCTATGGGAAAAAGGGTTTTAATAAATGCATTTTCAAAATATCCGCAGATTTTCAGGAATGCAACCTCCATGTAAATTAAGAGTTGCTTGTATGTCGATTTTGTTCTGTATGGCAAGGCATTTCTTCACAAATCTCAGACAGAAAAAGAGAAAGACAAACTGAAAGACATTGGAAAACAAGGTTAACAAAAAGGAAGAACAAGTTGAAGGCAAAAGTATAGGGAGATACAAGATGTAGACCACAAATGGTTTCTACCTTTTTTTCTGCACTTTCTAAAGGTAGAAGGTGAAAAAAGGATGCTGAATAAAATCAATTGAAGCATTCATTTCTACATGAAAACTAACCTCAGGTTTGTCAAATTGGAGATGTGGATTCAAGACTTGGCCTTTTCTTCCAGGGGATATTTGGGTAACTGAATGCTGAACACAAGAGTATATCTTCTCCACACTAGGAATCAATATACTGTAGGCCCCCTCCCAACCCTATATCCACGGACT
Source organism: Lerista edwardsae (assembly GCA_029204185.1). Lineage (NCBI taxonomy): Eukaryota > Metazoa > Chordata > Lepidosauria > Squamata > Scincidae > Lerista > Lerista edwardsae. The sequence goes on along the minus strand of JAJKFI010000052.1, from coordinate 100,063 downwards.
GAATGGTTTCAGTTATCTGTGGTTCTCAAATTACCCCATCTTGCTCATGACTCACCCCTCTGTCGGCAAACACTTGGTTTGCAAAGCCATGCTAACAGGAAGTGGACAGCCGAGGAAGCTTTTGAGAAAAGGAAGAAGACAGTGAGAATGCTAGACTCGTAGCTGCTAGAGGAACGCTACATGAGAAGACAGCAACAATGCTAGACACCACTTCCTGTTAGCATTCTCGCTGTCACCTCCTCTAGCGGCTACAAGTGTAATGTTCTCGCTGCCTGCTTTCTTTTCCAAAAAACCTTCCTCTGCTTCCTGCTGGCATTGCACTCAGGACTAATCTCTTTGAAGCTTTGCCAAGTAGTGCCCCAGAATGTCTTGCGGCATCACAGTAAGTATAGGGTCACTATGATCTGCAGTTTTGGGTATCTGTGGTAGCACTAGGAATGTATTCCCTGTGGATAGAGGAGGGCTCCCTTACGCTTATTGTTTTGATAATCTTAGGGCCAGGTTTAATTAGGTGTTCAATCCTCATGAACAATATTTGTGTGAGTATAATGCAACATGATAGGATATCCAGAAATCTATATCCATACAAAACGACTTTCACTGTCTTTCCAGAAATTGTTTCACTGATCTCTCCTACATCTATTGTTCCAAGGATTTTCAGACTTTTGGTGTTAAATCTGAATGCCTTCCTTGATTATTCCAGCAGACTCAGACTACATGGAGACATTCTACCAAGATGATCACATAGATTTACATATTCCTTACAGAAGGGAAACAACATGCGAGCATGTCTCTAGCTAACTGTGTGACTTGCACTCAGTATCTGTAGATAACACATTTAGATAAGAAAGATACATTTAGAAGTCATGTGAGAACAGAATCATGGATCTGCCCTTTTACTGCTTGGTTTTACAAGCTGAGAGGCAGGCTTGTTGAGATCTTTTTGTACGGGGTTTCCAAAAATTATGACTGCATTCCTTTTCTCACACCACCACAAATCTGATAGGACATGTGGGTTGCTGAACCAGGAAAACTATTGCAGAAGACCTAACAAACTGTTTTACTGCATTTTATTTTGAAGAAGAGAAGTTTATCCTTTTGAAAAGAGATATTTGGTACTCTTAAAGTTCCAGCACAGAGCTTAAACTGTGCTGCTGTTTAAAAACATAGACCTCAAATAATGCATTTCAAACAGCGTTGAATAGTATTCTTGAAGGGAACATCCACGAGTTCTCATTTTTACAGGGCCTGATAAACAGGACTATGATTGCATGAGCATCAAGGAGTCCATCAGCAGCAGAAAAGAGCTGTCACATTCCTACTGCAAAGTTCATTCATAAAACTTTCCTTGTGTAATGTATGCAAAAATGAAGGTTTTGGAGTTTAATTTTTTTAAAAGGATACGGTCCGTGCCAGGAAACAGCGTTCTTCCAGTCAGCAGTTCAGCCATAATGCAACCGACTGACCAAATATCAACTGAGGAAAAAGGAAAAAGTTAAAAGCTAGCAACTTTCCATCATCACATAACCAGCGGGTAACCCAATTCTAAACTTCTTAGCCCAACCATGTATTAGGAAAAAGTACGCATTTCCTTTTTGACAGTATGACCTCATGCAGATACAGAGATGTACCATTACTTTCAAAAGATAGTTACAGCAGGCCCTGAATATTTGCAGGTTTGACAACCGCAGATTTGAGCATTCACAATTGCTAACCCCCACCCCTGAACCCTCTGAACCAGAGGGTGGCCTCTGCAGATTTTAGAAAGCCACCTGGGCCCATTTAAAGACTTCCAGTTTTTGGCTCCAGGCTTCATTCTGAAGCCTGCAGGGGTTGCGGGTGGATACGTGCAGCCTTTGTGGGTTACAGAATGCCTCCGGACTTGAGCTCTACTCGGGTTCAGAGTGTGGTCCCCCCCCCCAAAAAAAAAACCCTGTGGATTTGAACATCCATCGTTTTCCATATCCAAGGAAGTGGCTGCAAAAGAACCCCCACAGATAATAAGGGTGGCTGTCTGCTGTACTTTCAAAATATAGTTATTACCAACTGACACTTTAAAATTTGGTTATTCTATATTAGGAAGAGTCAGACAATACATTATAGCATATAATTCTATGGTTCAGTATGTACAATAGCTCGTAATTGCTTAATAATATTTAGTACCTGTTTGATTGTAATGCATCCAGTTCAGCATGATTTCAGGAGCTCTGTACCACCTAGTGGCTACATACCCCGTCATCTCATCATCTGTGTGTCGGGCCAACCCAAAATCCAAAATCTGTACAGTAAGACAGAAAGCAATGAACGGATACAATTGAGAGAGAGTGTTTTCCATTTCATCAGCTACAATGGGAAAGATGTGCAACTGAAGGGAAGACAATACCGTCAAACTGTTCCAGAAATAGATATGAAGAAACCTAGATTTTAACAGACCGTAGATTTGAATTACAGCCATGATTCAATATTTGCACTAGACCAATTCCAACAAAGCACAACTACACTATGGTTTTGGAGTACCATATTTATACAACCCCAGAAGAGCTGAATTGGTGCAAAAGTTGTTTAGTAGAAACTCCAACAGTACAGTATACCATTCAAAAAATATTTGATATGAACTGAACAGAATTGCAAAAGTGCCTGCATTATCATATTTAAATCCTATTTGACAAAAAAAAAAAAAAAGACCACTAGGTTACTCATAAACCATACATTGGCAGACTAACCCTAAAATTACCTTCAGCTCACAGTCCTCATTCACAGCTAGGTTACTAGGCTTTAAATCCTAAAAGAAAGAAAAAACAGCATTGTATTGCTAACAAATCTGTACTCTAAAATGTTATATAGACAATGATAAATATACCTCAATTTTTAATCACACTCCCAGCAGTTTAACATAATCCCATCATAATCTATGATTTATGGAGTTTCAGTAATCTTTATGGTCATGTACAAAAGCACCCCTATTTACAAATGTGTTGGATTCCACAGGTCTAAGGGCACAATCCTAATCAACCTTCCAGCACCAGGGTAAGGGAAATGCAGTTTTGAGGCAAGGGAACAAATATCCCCTTTTCTTGGAGGCCTCTGTGACTGCCCCCCCCCAACGGCAGGATGCAACATGCGTCTCATTGGCACAGCTACATCAGTGCTGGAAAGTTGGTTAGTAACACCCTCAGTCTCTCCTGTCACTATCAGTTTTACGTGGACCTGTCAAATTGACTCTCCCCTTGTCAGATTCACTCAGATACTGTCAGTTTCCTATGCCTGTCAGTGTTATCATTTTCACTGTGGAGCCGCTGAAATCTTCCTGAGCAGCTCTGTATCCAGCAGCATGGTTACAAACCAGAAAAATCAGGGCTGAAAGTGTAACTTCAGCATTCAGAAGTAGGGGAGCTTCTGTATTTATCTGGAAATTTATATCCTGTGTTTCTTCCACTGAAGGTGACTCATATCAATTCAAAATACAAAAATATCTCAGTTAAACAAAATACCCCAAAACCAAGATCAAGGACTGAACCGAGATAAAACTAAGAACACGAAAAGCATACACATATGGGTGCATTACTTTAACTGCTTAAACAAAAAAGCCTTCAGCAATAAATGAAAAATCACCAGAAGAGGACCAGGTAGGGAAGGGGGTTCCAAAACTTAGTGGCTGTGACCATAAAGGACTAGCCATGTGTCATCCCCTCCCCTCCATCTTCAGAAGGGATGCAAAGTTTCTGATGTTGAGCAAAGTGAGCAGGCAGATTCATAAGGGGAGACTTTGTCATTTAATCATATAAGCAGCAAGAATTAAAAATTATGCCACATATATGCAAATCAAACTTACAGTTCTGTGTATGCAGATACACATCAAAAATAATCTAAAGACTGGTAGAGCCAATACAATGGCAAGGAGATCTTGAGCTTAACAGAATCCTTAGTGCCTCTTCCCCCAGCATTAACTAAAATTTCAACTGCAATACTGTTCAATAGCGTTCAGACCAATGATGCAGTTGCTGAAATATACAGGTGTGCCCCGGTATCCACTGATTCAGCATCCACAGTTTCAGTTATCCATGGATACCTTAGACAGTGCGATGCCTTTTAAAAAGATAGGGGAACATTAAATAAATCTCCCTTTTTTTTTTTACCTTGTTGCAACAAAAACACCGATGTTCCCTTAACTTTAAAAAGGCATCCCCAGTATCCCCAATTTCAGGTATCCAAGGTGGAGTCTGGAACAGAACTCCAGTGAATACTGGGACATACGTGTATAAGGATCCAATGTTACATCTGCTACGTATTTGCTATAGAAGAATACTTACCCTATGTATGATATCAGCTGAATGGATATACTGCAAGGTAAAAGATATTTTAAAGATTAGCTCCAAGATACTGTTTTCCATTTCCTTATTGTGAAAGGCTGCCTCCTCTCTACTAAGATAAATCAAGCATTTGATGTTTTTGTTATGGTACTTAAGAGTGGTGTGGGTTCCCCCCCCCCCCAATCTGCTCTCATTTTGCCTCTTTGTAGATACAACTTTTTTTGTTTATTCTTTCTAGCTAGAGAGGAAGGAGACATTCTGCCCATGTAACATGCAAGAGGCATCATTTCAGCACAGACTTCAGACGGCGCAACACCTTTTGAACCTGGGTGGTGATGCATACACTGGACTATTAGGCGGTACTGTTGGCTGGCAAGGAAATGCAGCTGCATTTTTGATTTATCCAACAAAAATCTGTATCAACCTGGTGCCTGTGAATCCCGATACTTGCAGCAGTGTGTCAAATGTTGTCCCTGCCTTACCAGGTCATGTACCAACCTCTGCTTCTCACAGTGGAGGAGACAGAGGTGTTGGAAATGATTCCTCCAGAAGTATTAATTTTACTGTTGTCAGGGGACTGTTTGCAACAATTTTTCTGGATTGCTGTAGCACCATCATTTTTTTCCTTGCTGAGATTTCCTACTTAGTGTGATTACAGTCAATTAGGAATGGTAAAATGAACCAGATGGTGTCACCAAGAGCAAATATAGATGAATTGAGAAAGCAATACTTTTTGGACTGATAACACGAGTTTTCACCAGCCTGGAATGTGTTGCCTCTCCTCTAAGCCAGAAAGACAGACTAGTTTGAAACGGATGAGAGTTCTGATAGTTCATGCTGTGGATTACATAAAGAGACCAATCCCCCCTCTCTCTCCCCCCCCCCATTTTTCTTCAGGGAAGGGTATAGCAGAGAGTGAGCAAAAAGAGGCTGCTTTCACAGTACAATCTGTAGCAGGATCTCTTGCTCTGTAGAGTTGTTCTCTCTACGTGAAGACCTTGCAGTTTTGCAAAGCTGAAACAGGGAAAGATGACAGAGCTGTTTTAACATCTGATAAAAATGTGGAAGGACAGATAGGTACAAAAGACTCCTATGCATGGAGAATATTTAGGGAGGGGAGCAACAGAAGGGGCAAGTCTGGGCAGATAAAGAAGAGATTGTCTGGATTGTAATAGTACCTTTGCCTGTGTGCAAGTCATTCATATGAACCTTGCTAAAGGGAATGGAGCGATTATGTTTTCTGGTGGATTTTTTTCCATGTTTACATACAGGTGAGCAATTAAGATATTATAGCGGGTGCAAATACCTTCAAACCACGAAGAATCTGATAGATAAGAAACTGTACATGATCATCTGTAAGCTTCTGACATTTCACAATGTTGTTCAGATCTGCTCCCATGAGATGGGTCACAAGGTATCTAGAAAACAGGCAGTAATCATATTAGATCTTTGTGAGGTAGCTGAGAACTCAGAACAGGATACAAAGCTTTGATAAAGAAATGTGCTCAGAACCACCAAGAGCTAATGAATCCTGCAATATAATCAGAAAAAAACCTGTGATATTTCCATTGTTACCTTTTTATAGGAAGGGAGCCAGCATGGAACAATGTATGGTGAGAATGCAATATTAAATTTATTCTAGATTTGTATATCTCATTTCATTCCTACTTAGGATTCACACTATTTCAAAATCCAGCCAATACAGACAAATTCCTTAAAGTTGCAATGCAATTGAACAGAGAAAATAATGGCTTAATTATCTGTTTGTTCCACAATAGCATGTATATAGATAGCTGCTACAAGAGCCTTTCAGAGAGAGCAATTATAATACACTGATTCAGTGGTGGACCTGAGTGGGGTGCAAATGCCCCAGGCACTGGCCTTGGTGGGTGGGTGGGTGACACACAACACCACCCCCGGCCACCCCTGAGAATGAGAAGCAGCCATGCGGGGCAAAAATGTGCCCCACTTGGCCGCTTCTTTGGCCAGCTTCGCACCATTGTAAGGGGCGGTTGGTTCCTCCAGTCGGAACCAACTTGCTGCCTTCCCTGGCAGGGGTGCAATCAGCTCCTTCGCTCGGTTCCTCCAAGGTGTGCCCTCCAACAGCCCTTTGCCCGGAGGGGGCAGACGCTACTTTTACGCTGTAATTCATGCTGCTTTCATGATGTAATTGCAGTGATGTCACCGCAATTACTTCCGGGGCGGGGGGGCACCAACTGGGGGTTTGCCCCTGGGCGGGGAAATCCCCAGGACTGCCTCTACACAGATTGCTAGATCTCTGAAAGTCTTCAAGCCAAAAAGAGAAAAGGTAAAGACAACGCTGGCCATTTCAGACAAAGCCCTGTCTTGCTGATTATATACGAGACAAGAAAAAAAGTAAGTTTCAGGTTTGCATGCCCCCTTGGCCTAACACATAAAGAACCTTGTGAAATGTGAGCTATGTGACGAGGGTCTATGTGACAAGGCCCCATCACAGAACCCATTTACCTCCTTTTCCATGGCAGACAGACTGTATGAGCAGGGTATGCTTACACAGGAACTTACAAACATTCCCCACTCCATCCATATCCCAGGGCCATATGTGAACTTCATAGTTCATAGGAAAAATCACTTTAATCATATACCTTTTTAGATGAGGCTTGGAGAGAATACTTTTTTAAGTTGGTCATTTGGCTGCATCTGCATTCCCCTTTCAAAAGTGATGGTGATCTGTATACCTAGTCTTTCATCTCTCCGCAAAAGTAGGAAAAGGGAAGATGGCGTGTACAGGGTGTAAGACACTATTAAGTATCTATTAACAAAATACTTTTACACGGTCTTATTAAGACAGGAAGCTTGTCTCAACATGTGCTTTGAAACTATTACATACAAGCCTAACAGGTTTTAAACACAGCTATTTAGGACAGTTGCCATTTGATAATCCACTAGTCTTACCATATAACCACAACCATTCATGTGTCTCCTTTGATATATTGCTGAAGAAACCAAACCTCAGTCATTCTGAGCAACTGAACAAGTTCATGTGTTGAGCAGGATTTTTACATTGCTCTCTTTGCTAATGGAGAATTTGGTCTCCTTTGCTTTGGAGAGAATTGGTAACCGGTTTGAATTAAACTATATGACACCCCCCTCCAGTTAAAGGTATGTCACTCTATATTTCTGAGCCATCCCCCAACCCTACAAACATAAATTTTTAAGTCTGTATTCCAGATTTGAATGGTGAAGTTCCCTTAAAGCAAAAATATCTGCAACTAAAAAGGGTTCAAAGGATCCTAAAACTATACATGTACCTCAGTCTATGACTACCAGCTTATGCCAGGTGCGTTAAATGATACTGGATACAAGATTGCAGGGCCTTGTTGGATGCACCCCATAAATCAATCTATATATATAAAGAAGAGCATGCGTTTGTATGTATGTTTCGCATAGGCTCCGCAACGCCTGGAGCGATCGGCACGAAACTTGGCACACATATACCTTGTGGCCTGGCAACAAACACTGCGGGGGGCAGGCCCCCCTAGCACCCCCGGGGGTGGGTGTACGCAGGAGTCCCCATGTGAAAACAGTCAAAAACGGCCAAAAAGGGCGTCAAATCCAGTTTCCAGGGTCACCGAGATGAGCGGCGACGCTCCCGATGCCGTTGGAGTCTGGGTTCAGCCCCCCCCTCGATGTGGGGGCAAGAAGGGGTGCAAAACAAAAGGTCCGCCATGCCCTGCTGGAACGCCTGGACCGATTGGCACAAAACTTGGCATGCATACACCTTGCGGCCTGGCGACAAACACTGCGGGGGGGCAGACATCCCTAGCGCCCCCGGGGGCAGGGGTATGCAGGGGTCCCCATGTGAAGATGGCCGAAAACGGCCGAAAACAGCCAAAAACGGTGTCGAGTCCATAGTTTCCAGGGTCGCCGAGATGAGCGGCGACACTCCCGACGCCAGTGGAGTCCGGGTTCAGGGCCCCCTCGGCACGGGGGGCCAGAAGGGGTACAAAACAAAAGGTCCGCCATGCCGTGCTGGAACGCCTGGAGCGATGTGCACCAAACCCGGCAGGCGCATGCCTTGGGGCCTGGCGACAAACACTGCAGGGGTCAGGCCCCCCTGGTGCCCCTGGGGGTGGGGGTACAGGGGGGTCCCCATGTGAAAACAGTCGAAAATGGCCGAAATCGGCGTCGAATCTGTAGTTTCTGGGGTCGCCGGGGCAAGCGGCGACGCTCCCGACGCCGTGGGAGTCCAGGTTCAGCCCCTCCCTTGGCGTGGGGGGCGAGAAGGGGTGCAAAACATAGTGTCCGCCATGCCCTGCTGGAACGCCTGGAGAGATTAGCACCAAACTCGGCACGCGCGTGCCTTGCGGCCTGGTGACAAACACTGTGGGGGTCAGGCCCCCCTAGCGCCCCCAGGGCAGGGGGTGCACGAGGGCCCCCGCGTGAGAACGGTCGAAAACAGACGAAATCGGCGTTGGATCAGTAGTTTACGGTGTTGCCAAAGTGAACGGCGACGCTCCCAACGCCGTGGGAGTTCGGGTTTGGCCCCCCCTCAACATGGGGGGTGGGAAGGGGTGCGAAACAAGACGTCCGCCATGCCCTGCTGTGATGCCTGGAGCGATTGTTGCCAGACTCGGCACGCGCATGCCTTGTGGCCTGGTGACAAACACTGCGGGGGTCAGGGCCCCCCCCAGCGCCCCCGGGAGTGGGGGCGTGCAGGGAGCCCCACATGAAGACGGCCGAAATCGGTGTCGAGTCTAGTTTCCGGGGTCGCCGAGACAAGCGGCGACGCTCCCGACACGGTTAGAGTCTGGGTTTGCCCCCCACTCGGCATAGGGGGTGAAAAGGGGTGCGAAACAAGATGTCCGCCATGCCATGCTGGAACGCCTGGAGCGATTGGCGCCAGACTCGGCACGCACGTGCCTTGTGGCCTGGCGACAAACACTGCGGGGGTCAGGCCCCCCCCAGTGCCCCCGGGGGTGGGCTACGCAGGGGCCCCCACCTGAAAACGGTCAAAAACGGCCAAAATCTGCGTCGGAACCATAGTTTCCGGGGCCACTGAGGTGAGCAGTGACGCTCCTGACGCAGTTGGAGTCTGGGTTCGGCCCCGTAAGCATGGGGGGTGAGAAGGGGTGCAAAACTCATAAACTCTGGAAGATCATTTTGTTACCCAGGCAACGCCGGGTAACAAAAAGCTAGTGTTCTATAACAGTCTAACTTATAGAATATTGAGTTGGAGGATGTATTCGACAAGGACCTGTAATCTTATGCCAGTTGCATTCAATGACACTGGATACAAGCTGATAGAACTAGACACAGTAATACCTTAAGACTGATAAATTACAGAGAAACTATGTTCTCCTTCTAGAGTACTAGAACCAAGGATCAAATGGCAAGATTGTAATATCTTGATTGTGGACAGGACAGAGTCTATTCAACACTTTTGCTATTTGAAACTGGAAATCTAACCACTACTAACTCTGCATTCCAAGATTTGTTGTGTATAGACAGATTAACAACAAAACAATAAATAGCTTGGAAAAGATGCCTTGCAAAAAGAACTTTACTGAGGATTGTGGGTCAAAGCAGAGACCATGAATTTTAAACAGTGGTTCTCAAGCCATCAGTGGGTCATGACAACAGGGCAGATTAGGCTATGTGCATCAAGGACTAAACAAGCTTCTTGGGGGGGCGGGGGCAGAAGCACCAATCACCATTATAGCCATACCCAATAGCACTTATAAATCAGGCAGCAGTTTCTAGAGCCTCTAAAAGATTGAGAACCACCGAGTTAGAAACGTATCAACGTACAGACATCAACTTTTAATGGCTGTTCAGAATAGTTGCATCAGATATAAATGTTATGAAGAGCTGGAACAAAAGATTGCTATTAAGTACAGATATAGCTGGCAGCTGCTGCTTCCAATACACACAGACATAGCAAAATAGATATTCACACCATAGCGTACATTATTTTTCAACATGAAGGGGGAACCAAGGGCTGCTTCACAGATGTCCCTTAAAGGAGAAGCAGGAAAAAGTAAAGGGTTGTGCAACACAAAGACCTGCATGCTTTTTCAACAAAGGTGGTGCAATAAGAGTTAAGAGTTCACTTACTCATTCTGCCTTGATGCATAGAATCTAAATGACTAATTGAAGCCCTTAACTACAGCATTAACTTGGAAAAGGAGACTTCCCTTGAGTCTGCAAACTTGTTCCAAAATCAACACTAGGCATTTTGGATTAGTTTGAAAAGTAGTTGGAATATTCGCAATGTTTCAAAATGTTACCTACACATCATTGAATTCCTCTAATGACTTCGCAGGTGTGAATACATCTAGAAGACCAATAACCTGTAAAAAGAAGGAAAAAAGGAGACATTTTATATATTAATCTGCCCGCTCCTAACAATAGTATGCAAAGTGTCCTGTTTCGGAGAAAGTGCTATATTCACATGGACTTGCAAATAAATTACAGCTTTCTCCAGATCACCACACAGATGCAACCTAAAAACCATTCCTTTAAACTTGCCAATTTCAAATCCCTTGCAATATGACTGAGGTGAGCTGCAGGTCATTCAGAGAACTGCCTCACTGCACAAATGGTCTCATCTCTGGTTGCAAGTTACTGCTCTCAGTGTGAACTTTGTTCCTTAATGGGAAAAATGTGTACATATGTATTTTTATTCTTTACTCCAAACATTCAAACTAAAAACAACAACAACAACAGAGGACCAAGCACATAAAAAATTAGAGCTAGCAATATGAAAACATGTAATGACATAGATCAGGTGCAATCAAAGTTAGGTGTGCTTAAGTACTGTACAAGCATGCCCTGGTATCCACTGGGGTTCCGTTCTGGACTCCACCGTGGATACTGGAAATGCCTTTTAAAAGATAGGGGAACATCAGTTTTGCTTTGACAAGGTAAAAAAAAGATTTGTTTAATGTTCCCCTATCTTTTTAATAGGTGTCCCCATAACCATGGTATTCGTGGATAACTGATACAATGGATACCAGGGCATGCCTCTACTACCAATTTCAATGAATACTGAAGACACTGGTAGCCTGGGAAGCTGCTGAGTCCAACCAGCTGCTGCAGGGCAACCAGGAAGATGCGTGGGGGAGGGGGGGAGAGAAGAGAAAAGGAAACCCTGCACTTACTAGAATTCAGTGGGAGTCAGGGGGTGGTTGATCAGCAATTACATGTTTACATAGTGCCACCTCCACCAATCCTTACATCTACTAAAAGATAAGGGTTTCCCCAGGACCAAATGTTCTATTCATGACCAACTCTAGGGGGCGGTGCTCATCTCCGTTTCTAAGCCAAAGAGCCAGCGTTTGTCTGAGGACAAGTTTCCGTAGTCATGTGGCCAGCATGACTATACACCAAGGCACACAGAATGCCGTTACCTTCCCACCAAAATGGTACCTATTTATCTACTTGCATTTTTACATGCTTTCAAACTGCTATGTTGGCAGGAGCTGGGACAAGCAATGGGAGCTCACTCCGTCCCGTAGTCTTGAACTGCCGACCTTCCAGTCAGCAGCTCAGCGGTTAAATCTGCAGTGCCACCACGTCCCTACATCCACTGCTGTTCATCAAATAGAGCTAGGTTGCTGGGGGGTCCTGGGGCAAAATCCGGTACTGGGACCCTGAGTGTGTCCCACTCTCCAATGGTACACTGGGCACTACCATGGTTTGGCCAAGTGGGTCTTCTCATGGGCACGGGCTCTCAGTCCATGCCCCAACCTGATGCCACTCTGATCTTGAAAAATTATAAATAAGGATGCAGTTCCCCTTCTGTCACCTTCAACAGGCAATTCCTACCAGCGTTCACGTCAATGGTTACAAAATACCTTAAACGATCCATCAAACTTTTAGGAAAATAAATTAAGGGATGACTGAATACTTCTTTACAAGCTACTGCAAAATACAAATTTACTGGGTTACTCACAAATTATGTGTCATCTTGCTTTGACTCACTGCTGCTTCAGTAATGAGCCAGCTAAAATTAATGGATGTCCAAGTACTATAAATATATAGTGCACAAATGCAGCATTACTGATACCATTTGCAGTAGAGTACATTTGCTATTACAGCAGCCCAAACAAGTAGAAAGTGACTTCACATTTAATAAGAGCAATGACAAATACCCGTAGCCTTTAAACCACTGAAGCCATAGATTTTAAAGTTAATTTTGTACCCAGAATCTAACATTTGTTTCAATAAGCTGAATACTGTACATACAACTGAAATGTAACAGTGCTCCCACAACCTCAAAGCCAGGTTTACAGGGGCAGTGCATGCAGGCACAAAACATGCTCCAAGTGCAGACATGTATCTAAATTAAAACATGTACATCAAGAAATGCTCCAGGCTCTGTGATTTTTATAAACTGTATATTTTATACCAGTGTTTCTCAAACAAGTGGTTCATGACTCGATTTCTGGTAGGTTCCATAAAGCCTCCAATAAAAAAAAGGGTGATGGAAAGATCAGATAACTAATTGCCTCAATCCCTGAGGTTATTCAAAAATCATAGCTGCTAACTGTCCTGCAAAGAGTTCAGCTCCTGCAGTTTGCAAGCTTGTACAGAGATAGATAAACATGAACGACTTTTGGTGATGTGTTTTATTCCACGTTGATCAATGACAGGTAGTGGGGGCTGGTGAAGGCTGGGTCACATAACTAAGCCCCTCAAGCCTTGAGACTAGGCCTACCTCATTACGAGAAACTGATTGAGATTTTTGCAAATAAATTTGTAATCAATAAATTTTTTATTTCTTTCTAGACCCCCCCTTTTTTTAAAAAAAAAGTCTCAAAGTTAGGTGGGTCACAATAGAGTTTCATTTTAAAAAGTAGGCCCTGGTGCTAAAAGGTTTGAACCATTGCTTTTATAGAATTTCTAAAATATAACTTCTAGTCACTATTTCAAAACAAGATACCCAGTTAGCGTGATGTTCTCTGTTCTGATTAACTATGCAAGCACTACTGCATTCCAATAGCACTTTAGTATAACTAGCTAAGAAAATAACTCCATAACAGATAACCTTCCAGCTTATTTCCTAGCTCTCCTGTTAGGTTGCCCTCACTTAATCTCCAGTTGTTCCTTCCTGCCCACTATTTAAAAGAATCTTGTCGTCATAGTAAGAAGTAGTGGTTCAATGGCAACGTCTAAGCCTTTGCTTAATTCAGAATGCTGAAGCATAATCAGGCCTCATACAATACAGAATAAATGTCTGGAAACCTATGAAGAGGCTTCTTGAATAAACCACACACTTTAATTTAGATCTAACTACTGTTCTTAAACACACATTTGGAATTCTGCTGGGAAAACTCAGAGAAGGGTTGAAATGATCTGTTGCTTCTCTGACTCACCTCCTTCTGAAATGCTTTTCCCATTAAAAAAAGTATTTTCAAATTATTATTACATACTGGTGTGTAAAACTCTTACCACCAACGTTTGGTTTATCCAATATATGCAATTGCTTGGTTTAATGGACTTCAAGTGGGATGTTTCCATTGTTCATTAACAATGGAACTGGGAGGAGGATTAGAAGAAAGTGATTTTTTAAAAACTCACACAACACATAACAGTTTCTGATAATGCTACGAATTTAAAAGTCTCACTGGCACGTTTTTGTTAAAGTCCTAAACATGACAAATAGAGAAGTACCTCAATGCACGGAAAAAATATAATGCGGGGACCACCACCAGTGTTTCTAATGAGGATATTTATGTAGTCAACATGAAATTCAGGGTTAAACCCCATTCACATACGGAAGGGAAGGTTTGTACAGAATAATCTTCACATTTTGGTATAGGCGCCATCTCTCAAGCTTACAATACACACACACACACACACACACACCTGAAAGTGTTGCTGGGACACATAACTGAGCCACAATACACAAATGAACTGCAGAAATCTTCCTACCACTTCTGCACACCTGCTTATAACTAAAAGCATGGGTCACTATCTAATGACTGTATATGTTCTTGGATGACAGCCATTTTTGCACAAGATGTGAAAAATAAGAGGAACCAAATACTATATTACTTCTTATAAATGCACTCTGAGCAATCATCCCAAAGTTTACATAAAGCCCTAGAATTTGTAAGAGATAAATTAGCTCCTGCTCATATTAAGACCAACATATGTCACTTCCAAAGGACAGATCTTTCAACAATCAGAATTCTTATGTGTACAATTATGAAGAGATACCAAGTACAGTGTAGCTCTAATGAACATGAAATGATTGCCCCTTCAAATTAAAATTTGTTTTCCACTGAGAGCACAATCCCAAATGCTCTTTGGACCCAGGAGTGTCGCAAATGTGCCTTAAGGAATGTCTAGGACAACTCAGGAGGAGACTGAGCCAGCGCAGGGACATGTGTTGGCTCAGCAAGGCCAGATCCAGGGCCCACGTCACTTGGACATGGTAAGCAAATGCCAGCTGAGGGCGAACAGTGCTGGGGGGAGGGGTGGGACTAGACTGGGCAACCTAAGTCAGATCCAACCCCCCCTTCCCGGGCCTGGTCAGCCTTACCAGAGCCACTCAGATTTGCATCAGTGATTTTGCTGGTGTAAATCCAAGTAGCCCTATGGGATGGCTGCTGCATGACAGGGGGTAAGAAATAATTCCCCTTATTTCTTGCGCTGCAGAAACGTCCAACCCTGCGCTGAATACAGCACAGGCCAGCTTCCAGTGCAGGTGAGACAGGTTGTCAAGAAAAAGGCAAAATAAAGGTACGCAATTCAAAACATTTATTTAAATGGATGGAAGCTGAAATTCTCTCTTTTGAAGTGCTAAACAATAAGAAAACCCTCCTTTCTCTTCTCCCCTCACCTCTTTGTTTTCTCTAATACAAAAATCTACACTGGGGATTGCACCAGTATAATTGTTACTTTACATACTCACACACATTACAGATAAAAAAATTAGAACAAATAAAATCCAGAGGCATCCCTCACTCTTTGGGAAACATCTACATACTGCTCTAATGAGAAATACTAAAAACAGAAATTGCAAAAGTGACTTGGCTAGAGCTGGTTAGGCTTGGTTAGGACCAGTCACAATCTTTGCATCCTCTCAAGTAACACGAAGACTTTAAATTCTTGAGGATCTCACTTTAAAAAGATTGTTTCTCATTTGTTAAAAATTTTTGTAATCTTTTTGAATCAAAACCTCCGAAGCACCAAAATCTACTCTTTATGGCTACAACGTACATAGGAAGAAACTATAGAAGGTTCATTAATTAAGAGGACTTGGGCATAAATGCTGTGGTCAAAACTATGGGCAAAGCTTCTGCTGCAATGCAAAATAGCCTGACTTTCCAAATGGAACTGACCCCCTCAGATGTTTTTAAGAAAAAAAAAAAGCAGCACTGCTGGTGGAAGCATGCCTCAGCAGCATGTTTCTATACTAATGTAGTTTGCCCTTAACACAGGCTTATCATGATATTCTTAATTCAGGATCCCCACCTGCTTGCTAAAATCCTGCAATGAAGCAACTTTGGACCAAAGAAAACAAAAGCAACTATGCAAATAAAGGCCTGACCACATAACTACATTGTGAAATTGCTGCAGGACTGACTTCCTGTATGAGCTGTAAGAACATAAGATTCTTCTACATTTTACAGAAAAGATTCAACTGTACGCGTAACAGGGATAAACATCAAGTGCCCCACCAAAACGGCAGTGACAAAAAAAAAAATCTGCCAAGAGTTATTAGGACCCTGAACATTGTTCAACAATATTTGCCAAAAGGGCTTCCCAAATATGTATTTCTAAAAATTTCTACCATATCCACAAAAGGATCTCTTAAAGACAGTTGCACGCCGGCCCATTTGCTGCCCAGAACCAGAATGGCAGACTGTTCCCCCCCCACACACACACATAGACTGCCACCCCCAAATCCACCTGCAGCCTCCAGAGCTTCGTGTGACATCGGTGGCCCTCCGATAGCATTCTGAAACCTTTGGAAAGCCTTTCCAACAAAACCCGGAAATACTGTAATGTTTAACGGTCATCAGGAGGCTGCAGAAGCATCTAGAGGGCTATAGGAAGCCGAGTGCAGCCTGCCTGGACCTCCGGAGACTGGTATGGCTTCAGGGGAGGCAGTGGTTCAGCGACAGGTGCCGCCACCAAAGCATGCTGCTTGGGACATTTGCACACGCATGCACACGCATGCACGCACACACGCACACAGCCAATGGCAGGAACACCACTGCTCAAAGAAGTTATCAAACTTTTACATAGGAATAAAATAAGCATTAAAATACTAAAATACTACTATAATACAGTAAATATCAGCATAGCAGAAGGCAGCCGAGAAGGTTAGACAAATCATTCTGGGGTAAAAAAATTCCACAGCCTTGATCTCATGGATTAAGATGGCCTTATTCCACCGTATCCACCACCTATCCTATGTATCCACAATGATATTTTAAGCATCTAAAAAAGCATCACACTGCCCCAAAGTATTGTGCAAAAACAAAGGCCAGTGCTATGCCAATTTTTAATGCTCCCATTCCACCTTCTTCTAAGGAGATCAAGGTGGTATACTTGGCTCCTTTCACCTTTATCTACCATACAGAGCTTTTGTGAAGGTAAAACAAGGAGACACAATGACTGGCCCAAGGTAATCCGGTAAAGCTTCATGGTTGAGTGGGACCGTGAGCCTGGATCCAACACTCTAACCACTATACAGTGACTATAGCGGAACTTGCTGGGGTGAGGGGCTAGGAAAAGCTACAAGAAACATTCTTGTATACTATTGTAATTGCATTATTGTAGAAGATAGGCAACCTACTTGAGGTCTTAACACTAACTCTTCTTCACAGCGGCACAATGGGAAGGAATGTTTTTGCAACATGCCTGTTGCAGTGCTCCAGAAATGCTCTGTGACTGAAGTGTTTTGTAACAGTTCACACAGTTGAAGATTGAGACATTAACAGACTGATCCTCCCGCCCCCAACCAACAAAAGGCAACACATTTCCTCCAAAATGTCTGCAATAAGAAAATTCTCATAATAATCCTATGTTAAACTAACTTTAAAACCACAGAATTCTACTGATAAGTTTTTCTTACCAATAACATCAGATTTGAATTGCACTGAACTTAATATGCACAACATACTCGAACCTCAGAAACTTGTGATATGGGAGAGCCCAATTATCACACTAGCTTTCCTTTCAGCAGTGTGGCTTCTGCCAAGTGACACTTAGCAGCCAATAGATACTCTGCCAAGTAACACCTAGGCAGAAGAAGCACTGCTGAAAAGGCCAATCCACATGATAATGCTACTTCTCCGTCTCTCACTCCTCTTGGCCTGCCTCTTTTCACATGCCATTCCTCACCTTCCAAAACTTCCTTCCATCTTTCCCTTCTAGCACCTCCGAGGAAGTGGTGCTGATGGAAGGGTGGTGCTGCGAGAGCCCAATTACCAGATGGGCCACCCTTTCAACAGTGCTATCGCAGCAGAAGCAATGGAGCTGAAAGGGTGGCCTATAGCCCTGCGCTTTCTACAGTTCTGCTCCTGCTGATGAGTCATTTCATAGCTCAGTAACCGATAGCAGTTGATAGTGGTGCTGGGAGAGCCCAATTATCACGGGGGCTGAATAAACAGCTTCCATGGACTGTATCTGCCAATAGGCCTTATGTCCCCATCCCCTCCACCCCCGGTGCCTTATATTAAAAATCTTGGTATGAACAAAGACAGATTGATCTTAATATGGGTAATATGGATAAGTAAAAATCCTTATAGTGAACATACTGATAAAGAGAGAAGAGTATAGCACGCTTGAGACTGATGCAAACATTACATTTCACCAGCCTTAAATATATCTAGAACAACATGCACACCTTCTCTGGCTCTTTTCTTTATATTAGCACAAAATCCCCCTTGCCCTCCACCATTGGTGCCAATGTCAACAACCCAAGGTTCAAGCCTAACCAAGGATCTGCAGCCAAATGAAATACATAACATTAGGATGCCCCTTAAACTTACATTTTCATGTTTCATATGTTTCAGCAGACGTAGTTCACGGTAGGTCCTTTTGGCATGTATGATGGACTGAAATGGTCTGGACAATTTCTTCACAGCCACTCGCAGGCCAGTTTTAGCATCAAAGGCAGAGCTATAAAATAACATTTTAAAAAAGTGAATATTCACATCAAGACAAATGTGATTATCAGTAAAAGTAACAGATTTGTGTCCATCGAGTACTGTATAGGTTTAAAACTGTATTCAAAAAGAAACAAGCTTCAAGTCTGAATTTCTATCCAGCTTTTAAGGTGGGGAGGGGGAAGGAAGCACAATGCAAAGCTTCACAGAGGGTTGATTAGACCAGAACTGTTTGCAATTCAGTGTCATCAATGTCATCACTCCATTGACTTGTGTGGAATTAGTGGAAGCACTTCTTATGTTTGATTGATGAAAACCAAGTGCTCCTTACTTAGCAAGGCTCCCCTGTCCCTTAGGACAGTTAAGCATTCCATTCCGGATAAGGACTACCATCTCATTTTTCTCTAGAAATCAGCACCTGTGGACTACTATGAATTTGCTTTTACAAACTCATTACATCTGGCAGAGCAGACAAATGGAAGTTACCATTTTTGTTTACTTCTACAGAAGCATTTTTTCTGAAAGTGTTAGTTTTTGAATAAAATTCAATTGAACTGAAAATTGAAATTGAATAAAAAGTTATTTTACTTGAGTCTATAAATATGCCCCTGCCCTTACCCTGCCTTCATACTTATAAAAGAGGCCTCTGTGTTGCAAGAGCTAGAAAAAGGTTTGGCTGCAAACTTAAGTCCACTTCTGCTTTTTTTTTTTTAAAAAGCACATCTAACACAAGTTCTTACTATTTTGAAACAGAGTAAAAAACCAGATTATGCTTACTATGATTTCAAACTAAAACATTTAAAAACAATTATGTTAATTTTCCTGCATGCCCGCCTAACTCCAGGTTAGGCTCGCACCCTAAATTACATAGTAGAGTAACTCCTTAAAGATCTATAAACAGAACAGATATTTAACATTCAGAAAAAAAAATAGTTGTGTGTGAATAGGTACAGTTTGCATCTTAATGACATCATAATCCGAATAACCTATCTCTTCTGTAGCAAACTATATTATATAAGTACATTTCCAACATAATCTCATGCTTTACTTAGAAGCAAACCCCATAGCATTCAACTGAACACTTATGTCCTAGTTTTAGGATAAACTTAGGAATCCTAAGTCTATGATTGCAGCCTCAGTGGACCATTCTGTTTGCTCTTGACAACTCTTGAAGTACACTGACTAGCGTTGAATTTGATTTTACTCACCAAAAACTATCCATCAATTCTTTACCCAAATTTAAAAAGATATAATTGATCACCTTTTCCCAAGATCCCACAATGCCAGGGTTAACATTTCACACTACCCTTGTGTGCTTTGTATGTTGATTCTATGTTGATTTTTCACCCAGCTCCAGAATATGAAAAGAGGAATCTATGTGGTTGATTTGTCTAATACAGTAGCCATAAGTTCTGCTGCAAAATACAAGCACAGCAATCACAGATATTCCAGAGCACCCTCCTCTTAATATTTCCATATTTTTTCAAACCTAGCGGAAAGGTTCAGCAAATGGACTTACACCTTTAAAAACAAATCTGGACATTCGATGAGCAAACATCTCATACCTCTCAAATTGATCAATCAATAGCCGTTTAATTAAGCCTTTCAATGCAATCCATTCCAAAACATTAAACTATGTGAATTATATGCATGAGCACTTCAAATGCGTTTAGGCAGTGTTTCAATTATTCCGAAATACAAATCAGCATATATAAAGCTACATCTCTATATAAGCTGCAATACAAGGAACAAGTCTGGAAAGGCTCAAGTTTGACCCTGATTAAGCCACATGCACGGCCACTGGCACTTTAAACCAGTTACACGATAACAAGTTCAATATGTCTCAATCTTGCAGTACATGTATGTAATCTCAGAATGCTAAAAAATTGAAGAGACATTCAGGTCAGTCTACCCAGAACCATGTACACAATATGCCTGACCCCAATCTACTACTGCTATCCTTAGGGTTATATTACACAGATGTACAGTATAACTATTTCACATAGTCACTGAATTTGGTATCTGATGCACAAAGAGTAACGATATCTACCTTCTAAAATCAAGCAGAATAGACATGGTACAATCTATAATATACATATTTTGTTTTTATGGCCAACACTGGGGACAAAGTAAGTTATCAGAGGCTCTGGGATACAACTCCATAAAATACCATCCTGAATCACACTTGGGGCCCATTCTATTTAACTTTCTAGCACTGATGCAGCCATACCAGCAGGGTGTGTGTAGCATTCTGCAGTGGGACAGGAGTCACAAAGAACTTCAAGATAAGGGAACATTTGTTCCTTTACCTTGGGGCTAAATTGCAGCTGTATCAGCGCTGGAAAGTTGGATAAGATGGGGCCTTCAGGCAGCAATCCTATACAATTACATGGAATTAAGTCCCACTGAACTGACACACAAAGGATTGCACTGAAAGATTTGTTCACTGAGACCCCATGGGATACTGTGTTCCTATTTTATAGCCTCTAAGTATACAAATTCTACAATCTGCTCATATCTCAAATTATGAACATTTATAATTACTTAAATTTTACTGTCCATATTATCAGTTATTATATTATATTATTTACTGTCCATATTATCCATATTAACAGTCCATTGGGCTGTTCCTTCTGGAAAAGGTTTGGCCACTCAGTCTCCAAGTAATGATCATAGTCTTGCATGTGTATAAATAAAAACAGATGACCATATTTGGGGGAAAAAGTTATGGTGTGTAGATATGGAAACTGCGGATACTTCGCATTATCTTCTGTTTTCTTTGTTAAGAATCAGGCAGGTTTCTTGCTTTTACACACCTTATAAGAGTAAAGCAACAAGGCAGCCTGGACATTGGGGGGGGCACAGTAAGAGCATTAACAGGAAGCATCTGGAAGCGCCCCCAAATTATAGTGGTAGCTTGAGACTATCTTTTCTGCCTCTGTGCTGTATGATAACACTATATCTGTGTGTAGTCATATTAATTCTAATTTGTTCTTCAGGTGCAGCAGTTTCTTTTATAAAATAAATATTTTCATTATTTTATTTCTATGTAGCACCACAAATATACCATATAATGTAAGCAGAATAGTTTTAACGTTTCCAAATGCAGGGTTGTCTGTAGCAATAGTAACATTCATGTAATTTGGGCTTACAGTATTTAAGCTTCTTTCATGGAGAAGCACAACTCTTTTATAGCTGCTGTTGTAAATGGCATTACATCAATGCAACCACCATCTATACAAGTCCCTTTCCTGCTAATCTATACCATTTGAAATGGCCTGCCAATTTTCCCCACCAATTTTCCTGGGTGTTTTTTTTTCCCTTCCGAGGCTGTTCAGTCAACATCTTCACACCTTGCCCACACCCCACTCACATTATAGAAAAAAAAAAAAAACTATCTTGCTTCATTTGCAGTGCAATAGTGTATAATTTAGAGTGCAATAGTGTATAATTCAGTGCAATAGTATAGAGTTGGCCTTCAAACAGAAAGAACCATTCTTGGGTGATTTGGGGTCCATCATTCTCTTTGCCTAACATATCTGACACAGTTGTTGCAAAGATAGCATTGAGGAAGGGGGAGAGAAACCAAATACAGTACACTTGAGCTTCTTGGATGATTAGCAGGGTAGCATGCAGAAAGTCATCGCCACTGCAATCCCATTCACTAGCACAGATGAGCTATTGCAAATAAAGCCATAAAAGCAGTATTACGTGACAGCAATGAGGGAGAGATCCTAAATTTAACCCCCCCCCCGCCTTGCTCTGTAGTTCCCTAGTCAATCTAACTCGAGAACAGCCAAGCACCACTTTCTGTCAATACAAGGCCTGTCGCCTAGGACCCGGATTGTGTGGGTACAAACAAGAAGAGCACAAGAGGCAGACTACGAGAGAGGATAGGGATGTCAGGGGATAGGCAAGGCACTGTGACCGTGCACGAAAGCAGACGTCTGCTAGTGCTTTAAAAAAGGGCCACATTCGCACATGGCACAATACTGCTGCAGTTATTAATAACCCAAGGTTGGAACTTCGCTTTCCCATCTTTTGTGCACCTCAGAGTACAGGAGAAGTAGCCAGACCAGAGCTCCTTCCGGTACCCGCCACCAGGATTCAATCGCTGGAAATTCAAAGCTCTAGCAAGCTTCGGGAGAGGAGGGAATAGAAGCGAGAAAGCACCGGACATCTTACGATCGCTAACAGAGGAGCCCGTTCCGGGCGCTGACGCGGCGACGGGCTGCGGGAGGAAAGCGGAGCTACCGCGAAGGGCCGACGGGGATGGGCGCGCGGTTGCAGCGCGGACAGCAGCAGGGCAGCCGAGGAAGTGCCTCCCTCCCAGCAACTCACCAGACGGAGCCGTACGCGCCAGAGCCCACCGGCGAGAGGTTCTGGTACCGCTCCGGCACCTCCCAGACGGTCTTGTTCAGCTCTTGCCGATAGAACTTGGGCCGCTCCTGGGTCATCTCGACCCCGAGCCCGCCCCACCCAGCGCGGCGAGGGGGGGGGGACCCTCGAGCAGGACCGTTGGCTCCTCCCACTGCAGAGGCAGGGGGTTTCCTGCACGCAGGTCTGAAGGTGAGCGGGTCGCTCTTGCCCTGCAGCCAACTCAACCACCGCCCGTCCGCGGCTGGCCCAAGCAGCTCCTCGTGCCGCTGCCCCCTCCCCGACGGAGGGGAGGGCAGAGGGCGGACAGGCTTGGCTCTCGCTGGCAGCAGGGGTTCTTGCAGGCGCACGCTTGGCCGCCTGCACTGTCACTGCAGGTGAGGATCCGCAGGTAGGGCGGCGGGATCCCAGAGGAGGCCGGCAGTCGAACTGAAAGAACGCCAGCTGCCAAGCAATGACGACGGCTCCCGCAGCCTGACTTCTCCCGACCCCTTCCTAGATGCCAGACCAATCGATGGCAGGGATCTCGCGAGACTTTAGACGCGGAAAAGCTCGGGACGCTGCCTCGACCAAACAGGTTAGATAACGGGAGAGGACATGTCTTAAGAATTAATAGGAGCGAATTGAAGCCAGGGGGCGGGCTTAGCAGCCATGTTGGCGTACTCAAAACAATCCTTATTCCAAGCATTTCAGATTGCTTTGCTCGTACTGTTTAGGACTGAATAGTTTACTCCTGAAATAAAAACTTACGAAAATAAAAGCGTGTGATCGTGTAGAAACATTATTGGTAACCTTATTATGATTCAATATGCAATTACAAGGTTAAATTCCTCATAATTATATTACTGAACATACCGGACGAAATGCTACTTGCTGTCTATTTAAACTCGGATTGCACTGTTTTCACAGACTCATTTTTTGAAATCTACACAACCAAAAATAAAGTGTGAACAGGAAGGAAAGAAAAAAAAGGAGAGGGTGGGCAAAAATTAGATAAATATATAGGAAAATTTCATTAAAATCTCTTCATAACACAAGTAGTTGTCAATATGAGAGTAATTCTTGAGTATTTTTTTAAACTTCTACACTCACCCCTCCCCATAAAACAAATTCTGTTAATGTTCAGAATTTTGAAAATATTACAGTAGAAAATGGAAGGTGGGGAAAAAAAGTGTAAACGGGAAGGGGGGAAAAGAGGGGGGAAAATATTTTTTTTTTACCTTCTAGACCATTAACAGTGGGTGTCAGAAAATGGTGAATAAGACTGCTAGGAACAACAAGAAATTACACAGCTTCAAAAATAATGCACTCACTGAACGGTAGTTTTATTGAACCGATGTAATGTGAATACATGAATCTTTTGGTGGAACTTAAATCCCATTTTTTGTACAGCGATTTGTGCACCCGTATGCAGAACATGCAGGCATTATTAAAGAGGTAGATATTAACTTTTACACACGTGCAGGGAGAGTTTTATTCGTGAATTCGCGGCAATCCTCCTCCTTGGCGGGAATGATCTGAGTCAGCCATTTTAGTATACTCATGGCTTCAAGAAAATGATGTCATGTCGTCTCCTGTTATCTAACCTTTTTGGCCTCGACATAGAACCTGGCGCCCTTCTATCTCTATGGGCGCCCCCGCCTCCCTAGCGCTGCGACCAATAGAAACATCTCGCGAGACTTGGAAGCGGGCGAGAAGAGAGTGGCACTTAAATCAGGATTGCGTCGCTGACAGTCCAACTCATGTAATGGGTGTGTGATCGTAGGAAGTTCCAGGGAGGATCCCTTCTCAGTCGCTGGGTGTAGGATTATGGCCTTCAGTGATACAATCTGTGTGCGCGCACCCCACCCACTCCGTTCTTCCTGTGCAGTGGAGTTCTACTAGAAAAACAGAATATTCAAGTGTTTTCAACTTTGTGTACCCGCTACTTACACTACTAAATCTATACTCATCATGATGTTGTTTCCTCGTGGCAATTATACCTCGTTATACCCCTAGACTAGGGAGTTCTAGCAGTACTATTTTTCTTGTTTTCGCTTAACCAGTTCTATGTTAGCCATAACTGCTGTCCTTTGCATTTTTGTTGTGTGGTTTAAACTTACCCGGTAAACTATACCTGTACATCAAGTAGGTCAGAAAAAGTTATTACCGTTTCGTTGTGTTACAAACACGTACTATACAGAGCTAGGCTACTTCCATTCCTTGGGCAGATGCAATTTTGGAGTTTTTTATCTACGCCTGTCCTTAGCATCCACATGTTTTTGTGCGTATTAACACACAATGCTATGCATGTTAACTCAAAAGCAAGCCTCATTATGTTCAATGGAGATTACTCCTAGGTGACTCATATATGACTACGGCTTTAGACTGCAATGCTATACTGTACACACTTACATAGGAGATGGCCCCACTGAAATAAATGGAAACATCTAGTCATACATAGGATTGCGCTGTTAAGAACAGTGTGTGTACTGTGTACTGAAATATTTCAATTGCGCAAGTTTAAGAAGCGGTCGGACTCGGAAGCAATACCCATTGTGTTCAATGGGGCTTGCTTCTAAGAGCGTATAGATTATTACAGTCTAAAATGCATATACATACACACAGTGGTGGTATTCAAATAAATTAACAACCGGTTCTATGACGTCATAGCCGGAGCAAAAAAAACCCCAAAGCCAGCTGAGGTAAGCAAGTGGGCAGGGCCCGGCCGTTTAACAACCGGTTCTGTAGAACCTGGGAGAACCCCCTGAATAACACCACTGTGTGTGTGTGTGTGTGTGTGTGTGCGCATATATATATATATATATATATATCTTCAGCTGTATAGCCAATCAAGATAACTGGGATTAATACAAAAACCAGCATGTCTGCTCAGACGCTTAAGTGAACTGAAAAAAATAATACATTAACTGCAGAAAGGTTTTGTAGAGGTAGAGCCGCAAAATATTTCATGCAACACCGCTAACAATCGCATCACTATGACGCGATTGCTGTCACATGTTCCTTTAAAAAAACAACAAAAACGTGCCTTCTAGAGTCCCCGCGCCACCTACTGGCCCAAGAGACACGTAACAAACACAAGCCAGGGAACGGTGCCAGGCACTGGTACGGCACGAGGTCCCGCGAGGGCTCTAGTTACTCCAATACCGGCTGTATAAGAGGTTTGGAAACCTCTCAGAAGGGATAGCGGGAACGTCATAATCCCATCTTCAGCGACAGCACATCGTTACAACTACGCATTGCGCTGGTTTAACCGCGTCCCACCGCCTGGCCCCTGCTAAAACCGGCAAAGCCTCCAGAGAGAGCTCGGTGGGCAGGAGAGGGCGGCGCATGCGCTCCGCTCATGGGGCAGGAAGAGGCAGGCGAGGCGCCTGACGCGCGCCTCCCCCCACTACCTCTCATGCAGCGTAGGGGGCGGTGCCGTACACGCTTGGAAGAGCCAGGGGAAGCGGCCTTCCTGAGTAGCCCCAGCTCGGAAGGAAGTGACAACGGTGGCGTTGAGGAGATCTGGTGGCGCGGGCAACGGCGCGCGAAGATACCAGCAGTACGCACGCGCCGGCCGGCTCGTCCGTGGCTGGCGCTGGCCCTAGCGCAGGCGCAAGATCGATCTGTGGAGCGCACGCTCCGTGCGTTGCGGGGGCTGCCGTCTTTAGCCGCCATGGAGCGGAAAGGTGAGTGCGCTTGGCCTTTTAGATTCCTTTCTCCCCTCCCCGCGTTAAGCAGGCGCCCTCACTGTCTCCGTCCTTAGCGTTTATCGGTCCTTCAGCCCTCACGGTTCGTCCGTTAGGCTTGGGGGTTTCCTTCCCCCATGTCCCCGCCGTGGCCCTACTACATATGAATGGGGTTCTTGTTTCTCTCCTCGAATTCTGTTGTTCTTTTTGAGATACATTGTCTGTTTCTCAAGCATTCCGACAACCGCAGTCTCCCTTGGCTCCCCCTCCCCCCCCGTGCGACACGAAGCGGGTGACATAAGAGGTCTTCATTGACGTTTTAATTCAGCTAGGACAAAATGTTCTGGTGTAAGCATGTGGTTCTATAATGGGGTTTTCCTTGGATTAGTTCTTTTCTTGGGTAAAATGGCTTAAACTTAAAGCAGGTAGATTTGATTAGACTAATAATATATTTGCTTGTTTCTCTAATTAGGGCTTCTGACGCTGTTCTTCTATTTTCTTCTTCCTAGTTCTAGCATTGCAAGCTCGGAAGAAGCGGATCAAAGCAAAGAAGGAAAAGGCCCTGAGGAAGTAAGTGTGGCTCGCATTCCTGTTTCAACCCCAAGATGAGATCGTGTTGTAGGCAGTGATAACTGGTGGAAATGATCTGTGGAAAGCAGTCTGGCTAAGTTATGTGTACAACAGAGTGGGAAATCTCCCACACTTCCTATCATTAGTATGTAATTCTAAACATACTTTCCTTGGAATAAGCTCAATTGAATACAACAGGATTTACTGCTGCGTAGACATGTATCATCTTTCACTGTTAGAAGATTACTTACCAAACCTATCCAAATGGCAGGGATTGTGAAAGGTTTGTGTGTATGTAACTGGATATCATTAAATTATGTTAGGCTTTATAATGGGACTTTCTATAAATTGTAAGCAACTCTTTGGACACCTGTTTTGTAATGTTATTAAGGGCACAATCCTAACCAACTTTCCAGCACTGACAGATAGCTGTGCCAATGAGGTATGTTCCACATTCTGCAGTGAAGTAGTAGTCACGGAGTTCTTAGAGTCACACAGTAGTCAATGTCTGTTCTCTCACCTTGAAGCTGCATTGCCCTTACCATGGTACTAGAAAGTTGGTTAGGATTGTGCCCTAATTCTTGATTGGTTGTAGCATCTTCTTCAGCACACATACGCTATTATGAAATGGTGATGTTAAATGAATCAATATGCCTTTAGTTTCATTTCATGTCACTTGATTTTGTTTAAGCTTCTCCTGGGCAGCGCCATCCTGCACTGCCCGTTGCGCCGACACTACATCATAGTGTCGGCGCAACACCTCTAGCACTGACGTGGGAGCGCCGATCGGCAGCCCCGTATCAGTGCTAGAGCAGCAGGACTGGTGCTGCAGGCGCCAAGCCTTTCGACTGAAGCCGGTCGGTGCCAGAGAGGCTCCACGCAGAAGCGGCATGGGGATTGGTGGGAGGGAGGGAAGCAGGGGCGGGACGTGGGTGGGCTTGGGAGTTGGCCATATGGTCACTTCCTAAGCCTGTCAGGGAGGCCGTGTGGCCCTGATTCGGGCCGCGTGGTCTCCTTGGTTCTGCGCCCGATCTTTAGCGGGCTCAGATCCAAGGAGCACATAGGGGAGGTTGGCGCCTCCCCTATGATAAGGGAGCGCACGCTCCCATGCCGCGGGGAGGCTCCAGCCTCCACCTACCCAGCTCTGGGTATGGCGCTGGCCGGCTGTGC
>JAJKFI010000052.1:21569-71844 GCA_029204185.1 Lerista edwardsae | reverse complement strand
CCAGCCTCCACCTACCCAGCTCTGGGTATGGCGCTGGCCGGCTGTGCTATTCCAGCGCTGGGTAGGATTGTGCCCAGAGCCTTTTCGGCTGAAAAAAGGGAGGGCAAATGCTTAAAATAAATAAAACGTCACTTGAATTGCATTGTGTATATCAAATAGGCCTAGTAATGATAAACTGTGTCTAATATACAGAAAGTTTGAAATTTAAATTTGATGAATATAACTGACTTTATTGACCAGTCCTCAATTATTATTTGCATATACAGTACTTTGCTGCGCATATTTGCACATATACTGAATTTTATTATCTAAGTGTTGTTTAGGTAGACACTAAAGTTGCAAGCTCTTTACTGATATTACAGAATTGTCAATTCTTTATATGGAATAGTCAGTAAGAAGAGTGTCCTTGTGAGCTGAATGGAACACAGATTGCTTTCATTTTGAGGTTGCAGGCTTCAGCGTAAACTCAGTAAATGTACCATTATAATCATATTCAGCTATATTCAGCTTGGGTTGATACCATTTGTCAAATTTTAGAAGGTACTCGGCCCTTGATTCATTCAAATAGTTATTTTATTTGCTCTGAACAACTGCTGTAGCTCTTCCCAGAGGTTAGCCTATTCAGCATAGTCCAATCCAATGCATATTTACCAAGAAGTGAGTCACATATTTTCAGTAGGACTTGCTTCCAAGTAAGTGTGCATAGGAATGCAGTCTATATTTTCCTATAATAATGTAAAAGACAATGGAACCAGAGCTGTGCATTATTTAAAAGAATTAAGTGAGGCTGCAATCCTATTGTGAGAAATAAATCCCAATGAACATAATGGTTTTACTTCTGGGTAGACATGCATAGGATTGCCCTATGAGTTAAGAATTATTTCTGCAAGCCCTCTAGAAAGCTATGTATATAAATGTCATGATGTACACTAGTGCAGTAGTTCCCAAACTTTTTAATGCTAGGACCCATTTTTTTAAAGTGACTTTCTGTCAGGAACCATCTAACTTTATGAGACAAGAAGTTTCGATTTACCAGTAGCTCAAGCTTCTATTTTTATCCTTTTGTGGTGGTGGTGGTGAACCATCTTCTGGTTTATTTAATAAGTTCTACATTAATCTGTGTGGTATCATTCTGGTGGCCTTGTAATTGTCTTTGCCTGGCCGTTGACTAGAGCTGTTCAGGTTTGCCTATTCATGAGTAAACACACATGTGTGGTTCAAAGCACATTCCTAAATGCGCCCTGGGCTGATGCAAGCTGCTTGTGTCAGCCCAGGACTGTTGCAAATGTGCCACATGTTTGCACCAGCCCAGGATGCGCTGGATCAGTGAGGTTGGCCAGGTCCAACCCCCCCATCCATGGGCCGCTCAGACCTGCGCCTGCTATTTAACAGGCATAGGTCCGAGTAGCCCCATCCAACTGCCTGGGGCTTACCCTGGCATAAGGGGACAAATGTCCCTTTATCTTGCGGTGAGTTCTAGCTGCCTGCTAACCTGATTGGGATGCAGCACAGGTCAGTTGGCCTGCCTACACCTGCCCAAGTTAGGATTGTGCTGTCAGTTTCACTTTCCATAGGACTCAATTCATTTTCCTGGTTAATTAACAGGTTGTCAGTTTCACGGCCCACCAAAAATAAAGTTGCGACCCACTGGTGGGTCCTGACTCCAGTTTGGGAACCACTGCTCTAATTTATATTTCTATTTCCTATTTACTATGTGTTGTGCAGTTGGAAGCCTTTAAGCCCAGAGCTAAGCCTGCATTTTTAGATTTTTAAAAATCCTGTTCACCTAATTGTTGCACCTTTTTCTACTTCCTATATTTTTGCCTGTATGAGACGGACTGCTTGTCATTCTTTGCACAAGCTGAAGGCCCCACTGTCAGTCCCAGGCATCTCCATTTGGTGAGAAGTCATAGCTTGATGGTGTTTTTGGGAGGGGGCATAGTGGAGCTGCGAAATGTTAACAAGAAGGTACAATTCACAGTGCCACTCTCTCATATTCCATTCATGCATTGAAAGCTGCATTCACCTATTTGAGGTAGTATGAGAAGCATAGGTAATGAGGCACAAATCCATATATCTGTATCTCAAGAGACGCCTGGGTCAACTTCTCCTCCCCTAGCATGTGATCTCCCATTCTTCTTTCAAGAATGCTTCCATGAATCAAGTAGTTATTTGTGGCAGTCACTTCCATGGTATGGAGAGTTGGTGGTTATCAGAGATTTTAAAGAAATTTTAGGAAAGCGTTATATTATTTCAGTATGATTTTCTTGTACAGGGGTGTCCCGGTATCCATGGTTTTAGTTATCCATGGGTACTATGGGTACTGGGACACCTATTTTAAAGACAAGAGAACATCTTTCTTTTTTATCTTATTGCAGCAAAACCACTGATGTTCCTTTATCTTTAAAAAGGTACCCCCAGAATCCATGGTTTCAGGTATCCACAGCGGGGTCCAGAACGGAACCCCAGCGGATACTGGGGCATGCCTGTATTTTTCTCTCTAATAGGAAGCATGAATATATTTAAAAGCTGTGAACTGTACAGTTGACATTTTCCACTGAAATTATAGCTGGAGGCATTCTTAGTGTTGTTTACCTTTGAAGAACAGCAATCATTCCCACGTGCTTGATTTAAAAAAGCTTTTTCTCTGGTACAAACTTTAAGTGTTTCAGCACTCGTATACACCGTTCCACCTGTATTTGTGTGCAGTATGTTCTGTTCTTCAGCCGTTATCGTCAGTACTCTGCTGGCGGTGCAGTGATAATGTAAAACGGGGGGCAAGGGATATGCAGTGCTCAGAAGAGGCAGAAGAAGTGGCTTGGGTATCTTTACTTACTGTAGCCAGAGGGGCACTGGGTCTTTGAGTTGTGGACATCTAAGTTACAGATGGCTGCGTCGACTCTTTCATATAGTCACAGTCTTGTCCATTGTGGTGCTTTTGCACAGGTGCAGTTGTTCTGAGCCGGCAAGAAACTGCTATTTTGATCTATGTATGTACTGACTTCTTGGCAAACCTTTGAAATGGAATCAGTACATACGTTGGGAACTTAGTATATAGAATGCTTTTCTTTTTCTTTGATGCATTCATGCATCCTCTTTTGGAAAGCATACCATCTTGACTCCAAAATCAAGGTTTTATTTTATGAATCAAGTGCTTGAATGTTTTACCATTTTGTGATATGGAAACTAAGTTAACTGCCATTTTTATTTCAAATTATTTCTTGGGAACTTTTTTGTTGGGTAGGGCAGTGGATCAGGGAATAGTCACCTCACATCTTCGCATATTGTCACTGGTGTAGCACACAGTGTGGTGGTGGCATTAATCCTGAGACTGATAACTGAGGCAATGAACAAAGAATTCTTATATGCGCTTTGCTGAGATAAGCTGGCTAGAACTTGAAAAATACAACAATAAAATCTTGAAGTTGCGTCTCAGTCATAGAAGCCATTTGGTTCCAGAGCTAGTGATTCTAATCTACATGTTTTGTTTTGTTTTTGTAACAGAATGGAACATAAAGCCTATGTGTAGGTCTGTGTGAGTTTTACAATTATTGCTTTTAGGAACAAGAACTCACTTGGAATTTTTTCCACAGAATATGACTTATTAAAACCTTGTTCATTTTTTAGAAGGAATATAAATTAAAGGAGTAGTCATGTTTATTGCATATTGGCAATTGGCAAAAACGTAGACATGCTTATGAAATCTGCTAAATTAATCAGCTAAGTGTAATTATACCATCAGTTTTGCACCATTGAGTCCTAGTCACAGTGAGACTTGTTCACCAGTTATTATACAGTCTACATTAAGGACTGCCTAGTGGTGTCATCTATAAATAAGGAACGGGAACGCTGGGCGGGACTTAGGCAGGACTTACGCGTGATTGGCTGCCTGCCCGTCCCGTGGCTGCCCTGGCCTCAGGGGGGGGTGCCTGCCCCCTGGGGGAGACGGGTGGGGGTGCGCCGGAGCCTGGGCAAGCAGTTGTGGGGTGTGCAAACTGGGGGCGGCCCCCCCCAGGCCAGGGCAGCCCCGGAACGAAATGGGCGGGCTGCCAATCATGCAGAAGTCCTGCCCAAGTCCCGCCCAGCGTTCCCGTTCCTTATTTGTAGATGACACTACTGGGACTGCCTATCTAACAAATTGCAGTCCTTAGAATTGGAGTTGGGATCCAAATTAAATGAGCATTAAATGTTTGACTTTCAACAATAGGGTTTCATGCTTATCCTCCCACCGTATATATCACAATTGCTTTGTGGTGCAAACATTGTGCCACTATCATAAACTGCTAGCGTCTCCATGCATTTGCCAGAGTCACCTAAATACCTTGCAAACCCAGTTGAGGTGGCGAAATGGGTGGTTCAGGGAAGGGCAGGAGGTGGGAAGTGAGCTTGAGGGGTGGATCTCGCTGGCAGAATTGTATGCTGGATCCTATCCTTGATTTTTCAGATGTCGGAAACTTCTTCCTCACCTTGAACTTATACCAGCAAAATAGCTAGTGTGGGTCTGAGGAGATCCATTGGTGATCAGCCAATCTACCAGGAGATAGCTAGTGAGAGAGAAGTATAAAATCTGTTTACTTACCTCTCGCTGTCTGATCCACCCGTACCATCACATGCACTTTGTCAGTGCAGCTGCATGGCAGAAGATGGTGGGGGATAGGATTGAGCAGTAAGTTTCAAAAGTGGTTTGCTATTTGTTTTTGTTCAAATAGCTATTTGCTTTGTTTTTATCTTGCCTGTCTCCCTTAGTGGGCCTGGGCTGCTTACAAAGAAAAAAGCAATAAGGTAATAAGCAAAGTACAGCCAACAAAAATAAAATATTGCAGCAAAATGGAAGTAGATCTAAATTTAAAAAGGAAGCAAGAGATGCAAGAAGCCATATTGGCATTAGCTCAATGCAAAAGTCTTTGTTAAAATCAAGTTTTAACCTGAAGTCTAGAGGCATATAAAGTCTTGGCCCAATTGACCTATTTGGGCATTCCACAAAACTGGTACTGCTGCTAAAAAGTTAGCTGTGGCATGTGAGACTGAGAAATTTGGGTGCAGTGCATGTGAGACTAGTTGCAGTTCCTTGGATCCTAGTCTAAAACTCCCTGCCCTGAATGAGGCATGTTTCTTGTGTGTTTAAAGTCCTGGCAGATGGTGATGGGCTATGTTTCTAATAAAGAATTGTGTCATGCTAAATACACATCAAAATAAAGACAGTACCAAAGTGAAACTTTCTGGCTTCTGAAAGGTTAATGAAAACCAATGTTATGCAAAAATATGCAGTATTTTGTGAGTGCTCCTGCATGCACACATCCATGCTTTTAGTTGTTAAATGTGTTGAATAAATTGCTTAATCTGCAAAGGATGATTGAATTGCTAACAGGTATAAGCTAATAAAGTCATCTTGGGTCTGACAATGATAAGGTAACAGTGATGAACACTGGACTTTGCTGAGTACAGAGCTTCTTGTTTGCATCTTCCTACGTTTCTTCCTTTAACAAAGATTTCTACAGTTTGAAGACCAGT
Organism: Lerista edwardsae; assembly: GCA_029204185.1. Taxonomy (NCBI): domain Eukaryota; kingdom Metazoa; phylum Chordata; class Lepidosauria; order Squamata; family Scincidae; genus Lerista; species Lerista edwardsae. The sequence goes on along the minus strand of JAJKFI010000052.1, from coordinate 66,333 downwards.
AATGAAATGGCTCTAAATGACTCATTCACTATTAATGCAGTGTAGGGAAACCTTCATACATTTGCAAAGTTTGTTGCAAGTGGTGATTTCTGAAGAGTCTGCCAACTAACCAACTTTCCAGCACCAGGATAAGGGCAGTGTAGCTCTGGGGTAAGGGAACAAACATTCCCTTACCTTGCGGAGGCCTCTGGGACTACTGTTCCACTGCAGGAAGCAGCACATTCCTCATTGCTGTCATACCTATGTCAGTGCTGGAAAGTTGGTTAGGATTGTGCCCTGAATGCTGTAAATTTATTGAAACATACCCCTTTCACTGTACTACTTACTACAGTGGTTTCCAACCTTTACATGAAAGTTGGGAACACTCTTTTTGTGAGATGGGGCGACAGCAGTGATGGCACCTCGGTGACTGCACCACTTCTGTGAAAAAGGGTGTTTTTTTTAAAAAAAATACCTGGGGTAGTGATGACCATCTGTAGGGTGCAGGGGGCCAATGGCCCTCTCTGTAGGCCTCCCTGCTGCAGTCGTGACCTACTTCCAGTTTTGTGACACAACCCAGATGTCAAGCGCAATAGCAGCAGGGAGCAGTTTTGAGCCGCGGTGAGGTCCTTAAGAGGTGAGGCCCTTAGAGGGGATCAAGTCCCATCCCTGCACTATTTGAATGACCAGCTCTATCCTAAGGTACTTAAAAAAACAAAACACTTTTTTGTGGTGGCAGCACAATAGCTGAGGTGCCGTCACTCCCCTTAAGAAGGAATGCAGTGGTTCTGGTTTCCCTTGGGGATTGCTACTAGAACTGAGAGAAATACAGATAAAACTTACCATGTTGCACATTTGTGTGTTGCTGGGAAAATGAAGAAAACAATACTGACTTCACCCCTTATGACAGTGGTTCCCAAACTGTGAGCTTTGACTCCACAGGGAGCCTTGGAAACCAGCCAGGGTAGCCATGGAATCCTCGTGAAAAACCAGCTGCTATATAATGTTTAGAATTGTAGTCCTAATGGGGAGCTGCGGAGCAATGGTCCAGTAGGTCAAGGGAGTAGCCAGTTACAAAAAGTTTGAGAACCACTGCCTTATGGACCACAGCTGTTGCTCTGGGCATGTTGCTTGTTAATGTAGTGGCAGAGCTGGGGTGGCAGTTTTTTTTCAGTTAGGCTTGTGTTTTGTGTTGTATAGCATACCGTGAATAGCAGTGGGGAGGTTCCCCCATAGTTGTTTGGTTATATCCTGCTTAAACTTTGGTGCACCCCTTTTCCATGCATGCAAAAATAATGATAGAGTTTTAAAGTGTTGTGGCCAGGGCCAGTGTAAGTAGGGGTGGGGAGAGCTCGAAGCGTAGTGAAGGAAGGTATACCTGACTGAAGAAATTGCTAGATTGCAACTAGGACTTTTGTAATTGAGATAGGTGTAGATTGGAAGGCAGCATGCAAACAGGCATAAGAAGTTTAAAGATTACTTAAACTTGACTTGCTTCTGACTTGGGATAACAACATTGATAAAAGATTAAACACCATCCATGCCACTTACTCCAACTTCTCAGCCATTTTTCCATGGAAGACTCCCTTGTCCTTTAAGAACTACTTTGCACTAGTAGGTTTAGGCTGTGCTATGCCTGCAGCTGGCTGTTGTGAGCAAAATTTCAGCCTGTCCTACTTCTAACCTGTTTAAGCATTAGTGCTGTTACTTACATGTGGACATTTTCAGAGAGATCCACTGACAGTAAAAGATGCTAGTGTGGTGTTTCACATAGTTGGTTGCTGTTCCTCCTAAGACGGAACTATCATGGCTTTGTAAAATGGCAGCCTACAACTGAAGCCATATAATACAGTTTCATTTGCAAGCAAGGACTTCAGTATCCTCTTCCTGAGTACAGATGGCAGAGAAGGAATGTTTCCATTTTGTATCTGTCCAGCCACCACTAGGAATGTTGCAGGTCAAGCGAATACTTCTTACATGATGTGCATGTTGGAACTTGAATTTCAGTTTGCAGGAGGGGCTGCTGACCATACTTATCCAGATTTCTGCATTTTCATATATTGGCCATCGATGTTTTTCCTGCCTTTTCAGCTCCCTGCTGCTTTTAGTGGAGCCAGATGAGTTTCAATTTGGTTTTCACAGCTGATTGTTGTTGGTACTCAGTGTGCTTAAAACTAGAATGCCAGAATGAAGACAAAGAGTAAATATGTGGCAGATGTACCATATGATAATCTAGAATGATAATGCTTGTTTCTGGTTGTCTGGCATGCTTATCTATTTGTGGAATAAAACTGCTTGTTTGTCGGGATTATGGTTACTTTATGAAATTCTTCTCTTCCAAATAATTGCCTAAGCTAGTGGTTCCCAAACTGTAGGTCTGTGACCCACCAGTGGGTCAAAATCTAATTTTTGTAGGGTTACAAAACTAACGGGGCAGATTAATGTTTGATGCACGTAGCCTAAACAACTTGCTACTTGGGGAGCATTGCTGCCCAATCACTGTTATAGCCAGAGTCTTGCATGGCTGATAAAGTGAAATTTTTTTAGGAGGGTCCCAATATTGAAAAGTTTGGGAACCGCTGGCCTATAGCTGAAAAATTATTTGCATCTATTTTTTTATTATTATTATTCTGGCATCTACAAGTGGCACTCTGACTCTTTTTCCAGCCCAGTAATTACTGTGATCCTGGCTTTCTTGAAGAAAAAATGCAGAATATGGACCCCCAACCTGATGGTTTCTCAGTTTAGGAAAATGAAAATTGGACTTTGACTTTAATATCTCCAGAAAGACTTTGGAAGTTGATAAATGTCTGAGAAACATGATCAATCTTTGGCCATCCCAGAGAGTGACTAAATTTTCAAGAAGCAAATCAGCTAAGATCAACCCTGTCCAGCGATGCTGCAAGCCATTTACCTGCAATGCAGTGCTATGCATCTGCAGCTAGGTGGTGGAGGCAAATTTCTTTTCTCTCATGCTTCTGCACAAAGCCTTGCTGTATTCAGGAACAGCCAGCACCCAACTCACTATTTATGCACCCTTGTAACCTGGACCTGTGTGCTGTTTGATTTTTGATGGCTCTTTCGAAAACTGTTGGTCCATCTTCAGAGGTACCTTCATCAATGGGAGTCCGTGCTTCATGCCGGTAAGCTTTTCTTTTGTTTCCTAGCAGTTTTGACAGAAAGGAGGGAGTTTGATTCCTTAAGGAAGACTTTTCTGAATTCTGTGAAAGCACAAAAAAAAATCTGCCTTAGAACCCTATTATGACTCTTTCTTCCTGCTTCTCTCTTTCTTTGCACATAATTTCATCAGATACTGGAATTAAATCCAGTGAAGTCATGCTGTAAAAGGCGGGTTGATGTTCAGAAGCCTAAGATGCGGTTTAGGGAGGAAGGCTGCTTAATGTATTGATGTATCAAAATGGATTCATTCAAGCTTCTGTTACCATTCAATTTGTTTTTAGCAATACAGCGTTCTTGACAGCTGTCTGTTTTTGTTCCTTGAAATGCAGTCTTTCTATCACTCTTGTCTCTGTCTGTAAGCTGGCTTCTATATTGTTTGAATGGAGCAAATAGATAGCAAATAGATAGAAGAGCTTTGCAGGTTTAACCTTTGCTTGAATAAATTTTGAAAAAAAGTGAGTTGTTACAATGTCTTTGTATAGTATGTGTACATTTTATCATTCTGGCCTGTGCAGATAATAATTTGGGCTACATTTTAGGAGGGTGGGGCAGAAATAGTTCGAAGGATTGTACTGAGCATTTTAAAGCATTTAATAGTAAAAGTGCACATTATTTCCAAATGGTAGTAGGAAGAGCATTGTCATTTGAAACAAGACTGCAAATATGTGATTATATGTGGTCTTCTAACACTGCCCTGCCAAAAATTAAGTATCATTTTGGAAGTACATGGAACACTTAATTACAGAGATATTGAGCTCTCTGATATCTTTCAGTTAAGTGACATTTTTATTTCCTTTAGATGAAGAATCAGAGCAATTCTCAAGTGCTTTATGGAGATTTTCTAGTAACTTCCTTGCTGCAGAAAGATTGTGCTTGTGGCAGAGAGGAGTGATTGCAGAATAATCATGGCATTTCAAACAACATCTGTGACAGAGTGACTGTTAACTAAATCCAGTTTTCTGTTTGGTGCCTTCTCTAAATCTTGTTTGATTTGTATACCTTGCAATATGCCATAACAATTTAATGTTTTGGTATTTATGATACAATTAATAAAATAGCTTTGCTGTAATGGATGTGGCTTTTAGAGGGATCATATTAATATTTTGCTCCTTATTTCTTAATAGTTTTAGGATTTGTTGATTAGCGTTCTAATTTTTTTATCTCCTGCAGCTTACAAAAATACACATTAAGGCATTCTACTTTATAATGTGGCTTTGCATTGATCCTTGTGAATTATCTTTTGCTGTTAGGTTTACTGTCGACATCTTGGTTTGTTTGTTGCAAAAAAAAATGTAAGCAGTATATATAAAGGCATATGTTGTTTGGGGCAAGGGACAGTATCTTTAAGTCAAAATTCATGTTCCATGTTTCAGAAGTGCACCTAAGCACTATCCATGCATAAGAGTATTTTTTGGAGTGGGTGGGTAGATGGCTTGAATATTTGCTCACCAAACTACACAGTGAATGTATTCTACAATCATATTGTTAAAACTAGTTATTTTGGCAAAATGTTATTGAAGACTTTACTGTGGATATTTGACCACTTGAGACTGTTTTGCTTGATCATTATACAAAATTCACACTATGACCTGGGTTATTGGTATAATCTGGAGCTATACAGTCATCATGCTGCATGTGTTCTTAGGGTCACAGAACCATTTTTCCTCTACAGTCTTGTTTTCAGTAACCTTATGGCATATTTTCACATGTAACCCTGGCTTTTATGACCTCTGAAATATGGATTGTTCCACTGTCTGGAAGCATACTGAGCCATTCACAAGACTGACATGCTTATGGGTGTCAGCAATACGGTTACTGAAATTAAGTCCCCTTGTGGTGGAAAAACATATTTCATTTGGTCACATGAAGCTGTTCATGACTTTCAGTAGAAAATAATTCAGTATCCCAGAATTTTCTACCATCCTGAACTGTTCACCAAATAACTTTCACTGCAAGAATTCTGCAAGCTGCTACCATGTAGTCCTAATCTGGGATCCATTTTAGATTATTGTCAAAATCACAATTTTGAACAGCATGGAGAAGTCTGTGAAGTAACCAACATATTGCAGGATTGAACAGTAACTAGTTTTTCCTAGAGCAGTGTTTCTTCTATCTCAAAGGGGTCACAAAGTCTCAGTTGTGGGATTGTGGCAATTTTCTGGGAATGAAAAAGGTTGAAGGCCACCAGACTTGAGCCATCACCAGGTAAAGGGGGAGGCATCTGATGTACCCCTTCAGGTACCAAGAGGCTGTGTCCTAGTCCTGCTCAGGTTCTTAGGAAATTGTGTTAGAATAGCTTTTACTAGTGGCAGGCTGCAGGGTAACTTTTTTTGCTCTCTGTAATAAGGATATTTGGATACAGCGTAGGAAGACAATACAGGGGTGGGGAATTGGCAGCTAGAGCCCTGGGAGAGGGATGGAATAGATGTGGGGGGGTCCCCTAGGCTCACATTTTATTTATATATCAGGGTAATGGCACAAAAAAGACTGAAGACCACTGACCTAAAGTGTAGCTTTGAGTGAAGGCTGGATGAGTGGGCCCAGAGTTCTACCCCCACCCCAAATTTGGATTTACTGCTTAGAGTACAGTGAGCACAGAGCTACAGACAATTCTGACTCTGGCAAATGTATCTGTTTGATATGTGTGCTTATGTTCTGCCAAATTCCCTGCTGGGCCTCCCCAAGGGCCCCGATGCCCATATTAGGCTAATTAGTCTCCCCTCCAGAACAGCCTCAGAGATAGGCAAGAGGGAGGGGGTTCAGTCATGCACTGGGCTGCCTCTCTTCCAGCAGCTTTGCTTGGGATCACCAACTGGCCAGCCTCCTACAGACTGCCCTCATCGCTGGCTTAGCTCCAAACTACCCTACATCGAGCACCAACAAACCCCACCACCAAACAATAGGCAGTCAGCTTGCCTAAGCCACAACTGCCTCCTCCACTTGGTGGCTTCAGGGATGTGGCAGCCATACAACAATTACTCCCCACAATAACCTTACCTTAGCCAGTTCTTCCTTCAGTCCATCTGTCCAGCCAGTCCCAATCCATCCAGCACCTATCCACCTGCTTACTGTAACTCCTGCCTCCAACTTTATACTGAGGCCAGCCAATCAGTGTCTGTTGCTAGGCAGGCTCTGGCATCAGCCACGCCCATCTGCACCTGTGCTGGCCTCCCTTCATAGCCAGGGGCCTCATCAGCCTACAGCAGTGCTCCCAGGCTTGCAAAGACCTTGGGGGTTAACTCTGTAATCCCTGGCTTATCTGGGACAAGGGACCATTGCTGATACCATTCCCTATTTCCTCGGGGTATCTCCTGCCTTTTCCAATACAGCTTACGAACTGATTTGTCACATTCATACTTCTAAAATTCATTCAAAAGCTAAAATTTTAAATTGCTGCTTTAAAAATGTAATGTGTGAAACAGCTCTAAGAGTTATCTTTGTGTTAGATGAGATTGTATAAAATGGAGGAGAGCTGGCTAAAGTGGTGCAACCAGCGTAAGTATGTGCAGAAGTTACGCTAAAGTATAACTGCAGGTATTGCAATAGTTGATACTGTTTTTTAAAAAAAGTTTTAAGTGATGGTTATGATTTTTAGACTAAATTGAGTAGTATATACACTATCTGTTATTGTATTATAAACAGTTAAGTTAAAAAGTGATAGATAAAAAGTGTACTGTTGGTGGTTTTAATTGTTTTATTGTATTGTTTTTTATATTGTTTTTGAAATGTTTTTAATGTTAGTTTTTATATTTTGTAAAGCCGCCTTGAGCGCCTTTAGGCAAATAAGGCGGGGTATAAATATAATAAATAATAATAATAATAATAAAGTACAGGCATGTGTTATCTATCTACTCTTTTCAGACTTTTGGAAGTGACCACATTATAGTAGCTGTGTGTAATAGTTTTGGGGCACCTGAGAGTTTAGGCTTGTGTAATCCTCCCTCTGCCACTGTTATGCAGGAATCCAACTACTCTTGTTCAGTTTCAGAGCTATGTACTTGCATGCAGAAAAAGCTTACTTATGATGTTTCTCAGGCATGAAACTCAACATCGAGGCCCTACTGCCCATTCAGAGAATGTTCTCCCTGAACAAGAATTGGAAATCCTGGGATCAGATGATGATGAGCAAGAAGATCCCAATGATTACTGCAAAGGTGAGGAGTAATCATTTTCAGTATCCACCCAATTATTGGTACCTCTTGTGCCTAGACCATAGGTAAACGTGCTTGGGAGAGAGAAATGGAAACTCATTTGTGGCTATTACAGCATAGCTTGATGGACTTCTCAGCACAATCTTGTGATGCATGCTTGCTTAGAAGTAAATTCTACTGTGTTCACTGGGGTTCACTTGGCATTAGGGCACAATCCTAACCAACTCTCCAGCATTGTCATAGCTGTACCAATGGGGTATGTTCTTCATTTTACAGTGGAGTAGTAGTCATGGAGGCCTCCTCGAGGTAAGGGAATATTTGTTCCCATACCTTGGTGTTGCATTGCCCCTCCCCAGTGCTGGAAAGTTGGTTAGGATTGCGTCTTTAGTTCCTGAACCTTTACCATTCCTTCAAGAAATTTAATAGAGTAAAGAGGGGCATGTCTGTGTTCCTCCAACTTCAGTTTTTTCCCTATCTTTATAGAAATAAGAACAGTGAGCTTCATAAAAGTATTTAGTTGCTTACAGAATAAGTCTATAAGCTTGCAATTCCATTTTTTATTTTTTGTCCACCAGTTCAGACTCTCCAATTGGAGATGGCCCAATAAAAATAAAGAAATGTATTCACTAACTGGTTTCCTCAGTAAGATATTTCTTTCTTGATTCTATAATGTGTCACTATGTGTACCTCTTCCTTAGCAAGAATTGGTAAAGGTTGGAAACAATGGTACGTGAACATGTAGTCATTAGACAGTCTTAGGACACAATTCTAATCAACTTTCCAGCACCGGGGTAAGGGAAATGCAGCTCCTAAGTAAGGGAACAAACATTCCCGTACCTTGAGGAGGTCTCTGTGACTACTATTCCACTGCAGGATGTAGCGCATGCCCCATTGGTACAACTATGTCAGTGCTGGAAAGTTGGTTAGGATTTGGGCCTCAGGCTGCAATTCTATGTGCACTCACCTGGGAGTAAGCCTCACTGAATTCAACAGGAGCTGAGATGTATATAGGACTGTATACAGCAGCATGGTTTGAGGGCCTCTTCTCCTAGGTATCCTTCTTCCATTACTGCTTTGCCCTTGCCCATTCTTTTGACAGGAGAACTGAAGCCTGTTGATGGGGATTAGTGTTAATTCCTTTCCTACAGCGGTAATCTGACTACATTTCTGTGTTGACAATGTGCCCGTTGTGTTTCCTGTATTTCAAAATCGCCCAAAGATTTCAAAATTGCACCTATTTCTATAGCATATACCAGAGAAGGCATTTTCATGAGAGCAAGTCTAATTTTGGGTACTGCTGATCATGAAGAAGATAATTGTTCTATAGAAACTGCACATTTTTAGCATGGAGTGAGCACAGTGGGATGTGTGCTTGTCTCTGTGGCCCAGTTTCTCACATTACTGTGGTAGACGCCTTGCCAAATTGGATGGTTCCAAACTGTATGGAGAGCCTTGTCTGGAATATGGTTCTCATGTGAGGTAGGATAATTTCTATGTGATTTAAAATTGCCTTACATGCAGTGTACATCTTTCCACTATTGTTCTTTCAGTTAACTTGTTATTATGGTGGCAGCCACATCACAAAGATAATATGAGAATTTGGCTGGAATGCCTTTTAGAATGACTTACGAAATCTTTTCAGTAGGGCTCCATGTGTGTGTCATGATTTGTAATTCAGCGCTGCTATGGATAAGATAGTAATAGAAGAATAGTCACCTTCTGGTGTTAAATTTCACATGCTGTAGTTTAGTATCACAGCACATACATTGCATGCACATGGTTCCAGGTTTTGATCCCTGGTGTTTTCAGTTAGGGTGGGGAAAGAGCCTTGAGAGCTGCTGCTGGTGACTGTAGACTCTACTGAATTAAATGGACTGATGGTTGGACTTAGTATGAGGCAGCTTCACATAGGTTCACTTGTGGTTATTCCACCATATCTGTTTTCTATAGATATCAACCAAATTCTTAGAAAAAAGGCACGCATTGAGTGTGCGCCCTCCTTTGCATACCTTTGTGTTCATTTTTTTTAAAATAATCAAGGTGTCAGCTATATATACAGGCAGGGCCCCATACCTGTGGATCTAGTATCCACGGTTGCAGTTATCCATGTAACCAGATAAGCTTCTCAAACCCACCCACCCCGCATCTTTCCCCATGCCCTTTTATTTTTGTAGTCATGCTGCAAGTAGGAGTGAATCTTGCTTGGCTTTCTTGTTTAAAGCAAACAGAGCCTGCAGTTAACCAGTCTGAACACCAGAGGGCACTAAATGAACATTAACAGTAAGTAGGACACTAATGTTCAGTGTCCTCTTCAGGTGCAACCTCATTGCCTGCAGGCCCTGTACTGTTCTTTGGTTTAAATAAGAAAGTCAAGCTAGATTCACTCGCGCTTGATAGTGTTCCTGGGCAATAATAATAATACTGAGCATATTGTGTGACATTGAAAGTAGCAGCTTGAAAGAACAGAAGGAGTGTTCCATACTATGCACACACCATTCTACTGAACTACAGCCTGTTCAAAGCAATGCTCCTGTTCTTTGAGAGAGCTTTGTTCTGTAAGTGTTACTCCAGATGCCTCTCACAAGTCATCAGATGATTCTCTCCTCTCATGGTTAAGAGATGTGACCATTGTAAAAATCTTACAGATTTGCTAGGATTGCATTCTTTAGGACTTTGCTAAGCTTTAGCTGAGTAGTTCTGCTATTGCATGAGCTCAACATTTCTTGGTATCTTCTGGCCAAAAGCAGAAGGATGAGCACCTGGTCTTCTGAATAGTCTCACTGTACAAAGAATGTACAATAGCTGAAGTTGCAGTTGAGGAGGGTATGCCAGTATATGTCTTCGTAGTATCAGATGGCACTTAAAAAAAACAGATAAAGAATATCTTTCAGTAGCATTTCTGCTCCATGTGGACAGAAGGAACGTTTTTTTCTTTTTAACTGCAGGTGTTCTCACCACTGCTGGCAAGAACCATTAGAACCAGTTTCTTTCCCTAGGGATTACAATCCTAGCTAATCTGGTACTAAACTGTCCATTATATGTTTTCAGGAAATCAGCAGATTGGAAAGTTGGCAAGAAAGCAGTTGTTTGCAGATAGTCATATCAAATGTGGGGAGGGATATAATTCAGTTGGAGGAAAAATACAGTAGGTTATAGGGCTGGTATTTGGAAGTTGATACAAGAAACAGGACTGGCACTGTTTTTATTATTTGAGCCATTGGAGTGTATTCCCAAGATATTCAAAATTGAGAAATTAACATGATTCTACCAACTTTTGTGTTCTGTCAAGCTCTCTTACAGGGGAGAAAAAACGGGTGTATAAATTCCTAAACATCACTGTGATTCTTTATTTCTATTCACATTTTTCAGGAGGCTACCATCTTGTAAAAATAGGTGATCTGTTTAATGGAAGATACCATGTGATACGGAAATTGGGATGGGGACACTTTTCCACAGTGTGGTTATCTTGGGACATCCAGTAAGTTTTTATTTTTGAATGAAAAACTAACATAAGACTTTTTTTCTTACCAGGTTCCTATTCAAACTACTCATCTCATGCATTTTGTAAATAGTATAGTGAGACTCCTGTGTTCAAGCTGTACATGAAGTTGTATGTTCATACTTCGTTGCATGCCATTCGTTCAAGTTTGTTTAAATAAACCTTTCAGGCCATTGTTTATTTTTGGAGTTACAGTTTCAGAAGGCAGCTTAATCCTAAACTTTGTATCCATTTAGGGGGAAAAGGTTTGTGGCAATGAAAGTTGTAAAGAGCGCTGAACACTACACTGAAACAGCAGTGGATGAAATCAAACTGCTGAAATCTGTAAGTATCCATCAGCAGGTGATTGTGATGTTTCTCGATGCTCATAACATTAGTTCTAAGTGTCTTGTTGCATTTCCTTAGCTGGTTACATTACTTTCATATACTGACTAATATGCTTTCCTAAAAATATTCCTAATAATAATAATATTCCTAATAATATGTTGAAAAATATCTTCAAAGTACTCTTAGAACTAAAGAAGAAAGAAACAGAAATTTTACTCACCAGGTGAATTCTTGTTCCTGGTAGAAGAAGAGCATTCTACCCACAGCAGATAGGGAAGGATTTCATCCCTTTTCTCCAAACACCTTTTCCTGGGTTCTCTAACCCCTCCTTAGCCATCTGGGTAGAATCAGAAGTACCTTGCTCTGCAAGCATTTCAAGCATCATAGCTTGCATCATTTCTTTCATTTGAGCTTTGATTTCAGGGGTTAAAACCTGCTATATTGTCTGATGCAAGGTGCCCTTCCCTGCAGAATACTCCTCATCAGACAACATCTCAAGGCTACTCCGTGCTTTATATGGTGAAAACAAAATGGCGACTGCTTCACCTATGACCGTTAAAAACATTAGTGAATGGTCAATCAGCCACCAGAGCTCAGGGACTGTTCATGCTCACCCCTTTCCCACAGCAGAGGGTGCTGCCAGAGCCAAAAAAGAGGCGCCTGCAAACATCTTGAGCTCACTGCTGCCACACTCAAAAGTGCAGTGAGACTCTGCCCTCCTGGGCACAGTGTGCCTTTAAGTCAGTGGTCAGGGAACAGGGGTAAATTACCCCAAATGGGGTAAAAATGAAATTCCTGGGGGTAATGGACAGATAGGAGTATGCCCCGCCCCCTTTTCCCTCATCCTTCCTTCATGACCAACGTTCTCTCTTCTGACCAGTGGGAAGTCCCTCTCATGCTTGATGGATTTCCCTTGCTTCCAATAGGAGATTAGAAGCAGCAAGGTATTTGGCCCCCAATAGGCAGCGTCCCCCTCCCTTCCCAGGCGGCGAAGAAGGCTGTGGTTATCGATCCTGCTGCTGGTAGAGGGAGAAGGAAGCAACAGCAGAGAAAATGGCGGCCATGGCTGCAACTGCGGCGGTGCCGGGTGATGGGGGAGCCGGCGAGGCCAAGCTTATTCCGGGCAGCGAGGCTGGCGCAGACCCACTCCCGGCTGGCACTCAGGCAGCCGTGGAGTCAGCGGTGCTCAATGCCAGGGAACCAGCTCCGGGTGGGGAGGCCGAGGAGCTGCCGCCGTCGCCACCACCCAGGAGCCCAGCAGGGACGTGAGACGTGCAGGCATGGGGGAGGCTCTGGTGAGCAGCTGAGGTGTGTGTGCGTGCGCACATGTGCCCGCAGGCGCGCACGTGTGTGTGTGTGTGTGTGTGTGTGTGTGTGTGTGTTGAGAGGACTTCTGTGGACGTGCCTCTTTGCTTGTGAGCAGCTAGAGCTCTCCCTGGGTTTGCCTTGTCTTGCTGTCCCAAGGAGTGGGGTGGGCGGGCAAGCGAGTAGAGGGAGGGCTGGGGTGCCTGCACCTGCACAGGGAGTCAGGGACACAAAGAGGCGGGAGGCAATGAGGCAAGGCGAACAGCAGAAAACAAAAACAAAATCAGAATTGCTGTTGCTGGCCTGTGTGTGTGTGTGTGTGTGTGTGTGTGCGCGCGCGTGAAAGACAGAGAGAGAGAGAGACAGAGAGAGCCAGCCAGCCGCCCCAATCTGAATTCATTATAGAGCGAAATCTTAAGTCCAAGCACCTAAACCTGTTGTCAAAAAAAACCTATTGTAACCCAGAAGGGTTGAATTCTATTCTCTCAAGGTCTGCAGGTGTACCCAAACTCTTTACAATTTCATATTTACATAGCATTAATTAAGCTCATTAATTAATCAAATAAAAAGCAATGGGTTCCAATATGTAATTTTTTTCTTTTGTTCTGGCGGGGGAAGTGGGGTAACGTCGGCGTATCTAAATATATTTTGGGGTAAAAGGCAAAAAAGTTCCCTGACCCCTGCTTTAAGTCTATGGCGAAGTCAGCAAAAACAAGGCTGAGCAAGTCTCGCTGGCTTCTGCTGCTGAAAAATAGCAGGATTGCAGCAGTCGGCTTGACGCTGCCTTTCTCTGCCGCTCCTCTCCTCCTGCACACCCATGTGTGCTCCAAGTATGGAAAAACACGGAGGAGGGGGAGGAAAATCTGATTTCTGCTGTGGGCTGTGCGCCCTAACAGCCAACGTCCTACTCTACTCCAAGCGAAGTAGGGCCAGAGGCTGGAGCAACAGTCAGCCCGAGCGGAGGCGTAGCCGTTGAAACAGCTGACCCTCCCTCGTGCCAGAGCGGGGGGCTTCCCAGATAGTCTGGAACACCCTTCCTCTGCCAGGGAATACAGATTTATGAGATGCATCACCATTAGTATAATTTAGGAATTAAAGCCGGGAGGGGGTTCGGTTGAATAAAGCAAGGTGTTATTGTGGGCATATGAATTTGACTAGGAATAGTCAGAAATGTTTTGATTCAATGTCTTACAGAAAATATCAGTTATACACTCAAACCTATCAAATTTGGTAGAAAGAGAATCGGCATTAAATGATTTATTATTACAGTTTTATTATTATAGTGGGCCCACCATATCTGCAGGGGAATACTTCTAGGACCCCGTGTGGATGCTGAAAAATGTGGCTGCTCAAGTCCCTTGATAAAATGGGGAAGGGACAAGGATCCTTTCCTGGAAGAAGTCTGAGGAGCCCTTGCAATGGGGGCAGCCTGGCCTAGGGCGAGTCCCTTCCCTGGGTAATTTGCAGGCAGCTTGTGTGCTTTGCTGTTCTGCCACTTCACGTGTTCAGCCAGGCACTGTGCTGGTGAAGCGAAAGACACATGACTGATCCTGCTGGCCACTGAAATTAAGGTGTCTCCAAAATCCCCCTTCAGCTCTTGGCCCACCTCATATTGTGTCCCATGAGTTAAGGCAATTACAGTCCCTGCAGGATAAGCATACACAGCAGTGTTGGGTGTGCAGCAAATTTTTTTTAATAATATTTTTGGTTCTGTGGTTGGTTGCAAATGCCACGGATCCGGTGGGCCCACTCTTCAGCAAGAGTAGTTCACAAAGTAATTTACATAGCAACATATTGTTGGTTTTCCTTAATTCAGGTTCGCAACACTGACCCAAATGACCCAAACAGAGAAAGGTTGGTTCAGCTGTTAGACGACTTCAAAATCTCAGGAGTCAATGGTTCCCGTATCCTTTTAAAGGAACATACCACAAAGGTAGGGATGTAAATTTTAAAACTTGCATGGCTGTTGTGTAATGACACTGGGAAATGAACATTATCCCAGTTGTCCTTTATCAAAAGCTCCCTCTGAGGCTTTGACTATCTGCAGGGCCTAAGATCAAAATTCTTGGAGCTGTGTAGCAAGCATAATCTGTTCTGCCTGTGAATGCTAATTTGAAACCTGTTGCTCCTTTTCCTTCCATCTCTTGATATAATTGTTGTTTAGAAGTGAAAAAAATACATTTTACAAAAGTAACGTATGTCACTTAGCAACTTCCAGAGGGGTGGGCACAAACAGCAGACAAAAAAAACTTAACAAATTTGCTTCAGTGTAAGCTTTTGTGGACTGCAAATTTCATTAGAGGCATGAAGTGAAATCCTCAATGGGCAAATGTATGTAGTTCTATATAGAAAAAAAGTAAACATCGAAGTCAGGTTTTTTTTTCAAAAAAATAAAATGCAATTGATCTTGTAACAATCTTAGAACTATGCAGGATACAGATAATTTTGTAAAATTAAGGTGTGTGCCAATTACTTTCTGCCAATAATTTTTCTCTGCAAGTTTCCGTATTCTTGCTGGAAATAACTTCAGGGGTATGTGTTTTTTATAAATATTGTCAAGAATTTTGACAATAAATAAGTGAATAAATTATTCACTTGAGAATAAGCTCAGTATGTAGACTATGATGGATAAGAAAATTTAATCTAGATCAGTGTTATTCAAACTTTGGGTTGGGACCCACTTGGTGGGTTGCAACCTGATGTCAGGTGGGTCACGGAAAGCTGGGAACAGCCATCTTAGAAACTGCTGACCTTACTCTTGTTAAAGTTATTTTGTGAGTGTTAACAGTTTGAATTTTCAAGTGAGTAAAATCTTCAATTTTTAAAATTTTGTTTTTAGTTCAGTGCTTTTCCATCATATTTTGTCCTTTGTATAAACAAAGTATGCAGGATAGGCCTTAGTGACAACTCGTGATTGGTGATCATTGCTGTCCTAATTAATTATATAGTGTGTTAAGGAGCCCATCTTGCAATTCAGATCCTTTCTGTGATGGTGCCAAATCTTGTTATAATTTCTAATTCAGCCTTTTCTCAATTTGATCTTGCTTTGAAAAGGAAGATCATCTTTGAGACTGAGAGCCCAATCCTATGCATGTCTACTCAGAAGCAAGTTCCATTATAGTTTATGGGGCTTACTGTTGAGAAAGTGTGGATAGGATTGCAGCCTTTAATGCTCTCCCTTGGTTTCCAAATGCTACCTTTCTTGATGTCAAATTTGTTTTTATTCTTTTGTATAGAGGTTGACCTGCTTGTCCTATGTAGACTGCAACAGAGCAGTGTTGGCAGAGAAGAGAATAAGTGTCATGTCAAGAAAGAGCAAAGAATGGTATAGACCTGATAAATGAATATATCTGATGGTATAGCTGATGTTACTGGTTCTGGTAATGGTGTTGTCTGAGTAGCTAAGGGGACAGTGTTGGCAATATAATCTGTCAGGATCTCATCCTTTTGTCTCTGTGTGTCATTGCTAGTGAGTTGCCTCTTAAGATTAGAAAGCCATCTGTAAGCAAAGACAGGCCTGCCATCCAAGGCCTATGAGAGAAAAGGGTCACTGTCCAGGATGGGCTGCAAATTATGGGTGATACGTTGGAGTATTTCAGTTAGAAGCTATAGAATCTAAAAGGTGATAACTGTTTGTCTATATCCTGCAGTAGGCTGTCCCTAGGTACTAGTCTGATCCTGTAGGTTTGTTTGTTCACTTGGTTATGTTTGTAATTTTAGAAATACCTGTTGTAAATTCTTCAGGTGATAAACTGGAACAAATGTAGTTGTATTATTAGATAATGGCTATGTGTGATGGATTGCCTGGTATGTATTGATAAAAGTTGGAAGCCCATAGATATGTGCTAATGAGTTTCTGGTATAAGGCTGTGGTTATGTAGTTAAACAGTAGTGTCCAGAAAATGAATCAGTTCTGTGCAGTAGTGCAGGCTGATGGTGGGATGAAGAAGTCCTGGTGGTATTTCTTGACCACCTCATGTCCATGGGTCCAGGTGACAAAAATGTCTCCCCTCTACCTAAGTTATATTACAATCTAGTCCTGTGAAATATTCTTACTCTTGATACACTTCCATTTCCTTTAGTCATATTGGCTCTATGCAAACAGGGAAAAATTCTTTTTCTGTGTTGTATCCTGTGTTGTAGGAAGGTTTAAAAGAAATGCATTTTGTTTTGCTCATAGTTTTGATCTGGCTGTAACTTCATCTATGCTTCCTTACAATCTTTCTATCACACTGTGGATGGAGCTTGCAGGTAAAATTAGGTAGAGCTGCTAATTAGAAAAGCTGTCCACCCCATGCTGTCTGATGCACAGCAACATGGATGGATCACTGATATTCCAGAAAGCTACATTTTGGGGAAAGAAGTGATGGGGAAAAGAACTAATCATGTAATTTTTTGGGAAAGATCTAATCATGCAGTTTTTGCATAGTGGCTGTATTTTCAGCAGTGTCTGAGTTTCTGGATATCGCAAGGAATTCAGCCTTAACTCAACTACAGATGTTTGCATGGTATTTGAAGTTTTAGGGCATCATCTTCTGAAATGGATCATCAAATCAAATTATATGGGGCTTCCACTGCTTTGCGTAAAAAGAATAATGCAGCAGGTATGTTCCACCTCTTTTCATTTGACTATTTTTGGGGCTCATTTTGCTAGAAGTTGCATGTAAGAAGCAACTTGAAAAAAAAATTGTATGACTTTGATTGTTGAAACACATGCAGTTGAGTGGCAGTAATCTTCTTTGGTACAGCTGAGACTCAATTCATTCTCTTGTCAAGTGTTACATCTGACTGATTAGACTGTACCTTTGCATTGGGTAAAATTCTGTCACCCTACTATGCTAGTATCCTAATAAGGAAGATTGATACCTTTACACAATGTTTTAGAAATAAAGAATGTACTGTGTTATCAGTGGCACAGTTCAAGAGACATATTTGTTATCTTTTTACATTTAAATTTTATAATCTATAATTTTTTTTAAAACACACACACATAAATCTGGGGAATACCTGGTGTGCACACAGCTTTGTAGCACTTGGTTAGTGCATAGAAATAGTGCTAAATTGCACCTCCTGAAGCAGCAATAGGTTGAAGATCAAGAAAGTAGGAACCTTTTACTATTATTTGGATAAAAAAAGAAATGTTCTTGTTCAATAATCTTTTTAATTGCTATTTTTAAGTTGAACACTTTGGTCACATTGTGCATATAGTGCATAAATTTGGAAGGAATTTTAGTTCTTTTCAGAACATTTTCAAGGGGCAACATCACTCTTTTTTGGGTCATCTAAATGGTTTGTTTTGTTAATCTTTCACTCTCTGTAGGTTTTACAGGCACTGGATTATTTGCACACAAAGTGTCGGATTATCCATACTGATATTAAACCAGAAAACATTCTGCTGTGTGTTAATGAGCAGTACGTCCGCAGGCTGGCTGCAGAAGCAACCGAGTGGCAAAGATCTGGAGCCCCCCCTCCGTCTGGATCTGCAGGTGCTTGAAGCCCTCTCTTTCCAAAGTGATTAATTACAAAGTGTCTGCATTAGTCTGAGCATTATTAACAATGGAGAAATATTTCAGTTTATGTCTTTAAAGGGTCATGAAATATTAATTATACATTTCTCAATTTGCTAGCAAGTAAAATGTAGATCCTCACACTGATGAATTTTTTAGTATTCTCGCTGGCCTGATATCGTTCATGTAAAGGAACACAGCTTGCTGGCAGTGCTAACCCTTTTACACAAATGGATTATCAGGAGTGACATTTCAAAGACCTTGGTAATCAAGTGTATCATGGAAACTGTCTTATACTTTGTATGTTCTGAGGCATGCATGTGTATTTACTTTTCAAAAGTTTTTTTTTTTTACTGTTAAACTTTACAGACCTAACTGAAGTTAGACCTTACTTTATTTTTTAGCACATACTTATCTAGGACAACATTTCAGGTATATCTTATTACTAAACATGCATAGGACTTCAAGGTGAATGTGTACATGGAGTGCCAATGTATACTATAAGACACAATCACATACATGCTTATATAGAACATGTGATGAAATACAGTGTGACAAATAGTGACTTTTTGTCAAAAATAACTGAATTTTCTTGGGCCTTCCTTATAAACACCACAAAATCTTGCTGAAAAAGTAGCTACCCCTCTAAACAAACAAGGAAAAATTATGTTCTGCTTCCGAATGCATCCATTTTTTTAGTTTACTCTTATTTCAGGAATGTACTACAAGCTGCATACTTGCTGAAAATCAGGTACTCCCCTTGACTCAAACAATCACATTTCTTGTGCTTGAAATAAGACCTGTCAGAAGTCCTTTCAAATATTTTTCAGGCATAAAGATATAGTGTGACCAGACTTGAGTAATGACAGGTAGTAGTGGTTAACTAATCCACCTTAGCTAGGTTACAAAGTTACCTGCTGGGAAATCTTCCTTTCTGGGATAATGTACCCCAAATCCTTTTTTCCTCATAAGAAAGAAATGGTTAATTATAATTCATTTTCTTTGGGAATTGTATGCATCTAGGTGGCCAATTTCAATGTCGTAAAAGGAGAAAGTGCTTGAGCCACCAACTGCTGCATCTTTGCTAAAGAAGTGCTCTGGGATGGAAAATACCCCACCTTTTTAAGTGACGTTTAGGGTTGACAAGACTTCTGATTCTTAGCTGTTGCATCTAGTTTTCAGTGGAAGTGGTCAGAGAAATATTAGCAGTAGCAGCACCACTACTCTGCTTCCTATTAGTAGTTTTTGGGTATTGCTTAGCGATGGGCAGCAGCAGAAGTGGCCCATTGCTACTGTGTTCAGTGCTAAAATACATATCTAGTTGCCGGGGGAGAGGGAGAGGGATCGAGATCGAGATCTGAGTGGATTCCTGCGATACACTAGAAAGTGATTCTTTCTAGTGTGTGGTGATGAGCTACCATGGGTGAAGAATATTATGTGCATATCTTGTCCAGAAAAGAGCCAGCACAAGATGGAAAGCTCAAGGTGGCCATGACAATTGCATGACAATTTCAGTCTTCTGTGGTAACCATTGTTGTCTGACTTTCCCTTCATTTTAAAGTTGATTTGGCAAAATCTTTGTTTTCAATACATAAAATAGCCCACAACCAAAAGTCAAACTACAGATTTTTGTCTAAAGATGAAGCTTAGCAATTAAGACTACATTTACGGTACAGTTCTGTTAATCTTTTCTGTAGCTAGTGCAATGTCATTCAATAGCAGTAAAATGTAGTAGAGTATTATTTTCCACTGTCAGCAGTGTATTACTTCTGCAACTTTGTTGCAACCTAAAATACAAGTATACTAATTGTGTTTCCCTTTTATTTCAGTGAGTACAGCGCCACAGCCCAAACCAGTAAGTGTGGTAACTTATGCCTTTTTATAGACTCAAACTCCACATTTAGATGTACATCATCTTTGAATTACACAGCAGATACAATAATTCTGAAGAACTCCTTCCAGAACGTATAGTAGAGACGGTAGTGTCTTATCATATTTAGATGTGTAGCCCCTACTATTCCAAGGGTTTTGATATTTAGCATTTTGCTATATACTCTTAACTTTCTTCAGTTCTGTAAATGAATGTCCTTTATTTGCCATTTTAGTTTTGAGAATACTCAAGATATTTTCCAGCCACTGCAATTGCAGGAACTGCTGCTGACTAGATCTGTGATTATCCTGCTTGTATATTATATTTTTAACGCATTCCAGGGCAGTCTGGAATGCTCACATTAACAAAATAGGTATGGCATCATGCAAATATTTAAAGTGACTATTGCAAATTTAGGCTCTTTGCATCCCTTTCATGTAATGGGAGACATTTTCTATTTTAGTTGGTGAGACAGAACAAGCCAGGAATTGTTGTAATGTCTCAACATGGCAAATTCCAGTTTGCCCTGAACACATTTTGCAAACAAGCCAGGATATAAACAGGAATTTGTTGTTTACAAACTATGATTAGAACTAACTGGGATTTGCCATGTTGAGACATTACAACAATTCCTGGCTTGTTTGCAAAATGTGTTCAGGGCAAACTGGAATTTAACATGTTTATAAATCCTGGCTTGTGCTAAATCATCAACTTGAAGTAGAAATGTTCTTGTGTACAAAGGGGAGCACATAAGCCAAAGGCTCACAGTCATTGTGCTAAACCACAATTAAACTGATTTCATATGCTGCGTATTCCAAACTTACGTTAATTGGTCTGCAGTGTAAGGAAGTTCTTCATTATATGGAAAATCTGGAATGCATTCAGCTATTAATGAATACTGGTACTTTATGAAGCAAAAATAAATATGAATAACTGTTTTTTAAACTTCTCTCTATCATTCTGCTACAAATCACACACATATATACATAATTTGACATTTGAGAAGATGATATGACAACTGGTGATTAGACTATCACTACAAAAAGACTCTTTACTTGATATCCATACGATAAAGGGTAGTGGACACCATGAATTCCGTACTAGAATTGACGGTACTAGACATGACTGAGGCATGTTTTTGAAAGAGTTGATATGTACAGTAATAATGCAGTGTTTCCCAAGCTGTGAGTCAGGACTCCTCCAGTAGGTTGCAACCTGATTTGTGGGTTGTGAAACTGACAAGCTGATAGCTAATAAGGAAAGTGTATTGAGCTCTATGGAAAGTGAAACTGAGCTGCATGTGTGCATTTACTCATGAGTAGGCAACAGTGCTTCAGTCTGCTTCAAAGGGCAGCCTGAGCAGAATGGAAGGGCACCAGAATAGTCTCAATCTGATGAACGCAGGCCCCCCAAAACGCTCCAGAATGAAGGATCTCCCCAAGAGGACAAGGAACATGTATTGAGGAAAGTGGAACTGAGTCACCCACATACGTTTACATGTGAGTAGGCAAGGATACCTCCACTCCTTTCAAAGGCCATGCAAAGAGGAATGCAAGGCCATCAAGATGGTTTCAATGCAACGAATGTGGAGCTCAATAAACATTCCAGAATGTCACTCCCCTGCCCCCAATAGTAAAAAAAAAAGATAAAAACAGAGACATGAGCAATTGGTGAGCAAAAAAGTGAAAATGTTTTTTAGTTTCATAAAGCTAGGTGGATCCTGGTAGAGGGTCATTTTAAAAAGCGAGTTCTGGTGCTAAAACGTTTAGGAACCACATAATTGGTTGGCTGGATGATTCATCCATGAATGGATGGATGGATTATCATGTTTCAGTCAATTTTTCTCTTATTAAGGGTCTTTATAAAAGTTCTTCTGAAAAAAATTGACTATACTGTTGCAGTAGATGTTTGAGGGCCAGTGCAATTACCTTTCAGGCAGACAAAATGTCCAAAAATAAGAAAAAGAAAATGAAGAAGAAACAAAAACGACAAGCAGAACTGCTAGAGAAACGAATACAGGAAATTGAAGAGATGGAGAAGGAAGCAAGTCCTCTGGAAGCACGGCTTGAAGAGCATAATGAGATTCCAAGACCGCTTGAGTTACTTTTAAAAGAGAGCCCCCCAGATGAAGGATCTCCAGAAAAGACAGGTATTGATCTCTAGGAAACAGAGTATGTGCAGTGGATGTGCTTGCTTCATTCATTTAAGCTTAACAAATTTCTAAGATAGGCATTCATAGATATTTCTGAGACATGGAAGGACAGAACTCTGAGTGCTTGAAAACAGGGTTATTTACTTTACTCAGAAGTAAGCCCATTGTGTTCAGTAAGATTTAGGCCACAGGTGTCAAACATAAGTACCCCGGGCTGGATATGTCCTCCGAAGCAATTTTTCCAGCCCCGTTATAATTGGCCTCTCCCAGCATAATTGGTCTCTCCTGTATCTTGAAATTATGAACAAGATCTGTACGTTTTCTCTTCTGTCATTTGCAGCCAGTGAGTTTCTATGTGAGAATAAAATTTTATTTCTGGCCGTCATCTGCTTCATGTTGTCACTTCTGGCCCACAGCAGGCGCCATTATATGAAATGAGTTTGATATTCCTGATTTAGGCTGTAATCCTATATTGCTTTATAGAAACAAACATCTCTAATAATATGATTGATAATATTTATTGGCCAGGTATGAGTACCATACTTGGAATTTGATTTCGGCTAATGGTTACATACATACTAACACTAGCACATAAACAATAGACAATAAATATAACAAAAAACAAATAAGGACATTCTATTATTGCCTAATTGTTAGGTTACCGTTTTCCCAGCACATGTCATGGGCATCTGAGTGTTAAGAACACTTTGCAGTACAAGGTACTGTTCAATTTGTATACTCATCCGCCAAATCGCTGCTTACTAAAGTAGGTCTAGTGATTATCCCACTTACTTTTAAACTTCTGTCCATAAGTTTTCTTTCTTTCTTTCCTCTTGCCCTGCCTGTCTTAGATGACCATTCTCCTGTATCGGAGCAAACTACCTTAATGGAAGGAGTCGTTGAAAAATGCACAACAGAAATCAATTGCAACGGAATAGTGCAAATGACGACATTCTCGGAGTCCATCGACCAAGTGTCTGTGAAGCTTGAGGAAGACCTTCATAATGCCAATGATTGCAGTGGTCCTTCTCAAGAGGAGGATGAGACCTGTAATTATAGTGAAAGTAATGGTGGCTCAGAGAACCAGATAAAGGAAGCGGTATCAGACTCATGTGTGCCCTTAATTTCAGAGGTGCTGGATTCAATGGTATGCCAGGGAACTTCCAATGATGAACAATATTTCAGTGAAGAGCAAATCAGCCAGTTGCAGGAGAGCATCAGGGCAGAAATACCTTCCGAGGATGAGAATGAGAACAATGGGTCATCTGAAAACAACAAAGGTACCATTCATGCATTCAGTGTAAGAAATTGTACAGTTATAAGAGTCATCCCATAGACTCTATAACCATAATTAGCATTTATATGGGACTGTTCTAAAGTGTTCAAAAATCAAAGTATGTGATTTCAGTTATCTCTATCATATAACTGTAAGGTAGTCTAGTATGGCATTTTCTATAAGGTTGAAATAAGGATGAAATAAGGTTGAAAAACTGTGTCTTGCCTAAAGCCATCCAGGGGACAAATTAATAGCTTGTCAGATTTGAGAAGATTTAGCTTGTAAGAGGAAAGGGGGGCATTCTAACCACGCGGGATTGCCCCTCCCACTCCTTAAGTCAAGGCCGGTCTTGCTTGAGGTCTCCTTCCACAGTGGGAGGGCATCCCAACCCCTGGTCCAAAGCAGGTTGGTTCTTGCAAGCTCCATAGAGCTCAGAACTGATTCATAAGTGAAAGCATCCCCTTATTTAGAGATGGCCCTAGTTCCAAATAAAGATAGTTGTTTAGAACTGATTTAGCATAGTGGTTAGAGACTGAGCTGCAAATCTGGACTTCACTGTTTCAGATCTTGCCTCTGCCATGAATATACTGTGTGTAGGGGTGTTGTTGTTGTTGTTGTTGAAAACTGCTTTTTGGATATTAACAACTGCCTTTTGGCAGTTAAAATATCTGAATAAAAACACAGAACACTGCATTTTGGTGTTCAAGATATTTTCCAGAAATCAAAATAGACTACTTTTTCAATTAGAAATAATACTGTGGCTGCATCTGCTGACGCTGTATCACCCATACCATCTACCTAGTACATAATATAGCATTTTAAAGCATTTAAAATTAATAAAAATGAGAACTTGGAATGAGAATGTAGAAAAAAAACACATAAGATCTCAATTTGCTATTTTAATCAAGAAATTTTGGAAAAAACATCACCAAAAAAACGCACTCCTAACTAAGTGCTTTAAGCATTCACCCTCCCTTTCAGTCCCAACTCCCCACCTGCAGTACGGGGATAATACATGTATTTTTTTTAATACATGTATTTATATACCACCTTTCTTAAGATCACTAGATTTCTCTAATGACTGTAACTCAAGGCAGTTTACATAGGCAGACTTTTATTCACAAACCCGAAGGTTTTTACAATTTACAGAAACGTTCTATCTTTCAAGAACAACACTCATACAGATCTTTCTTTCTGGATTTAGCCTTATTTACTTATTTATTTACTTATTAATATTTACTTAGTAAGGTTGGTAAGGATATACCATCTTGGAGATCTTGGAGACTTGCATTTTGATAACATTGCAAGTCTATGGGTCAGTAACTGGCAACCTGTAAGTTCTCATGAATGGCTAGCTCCTATATCTGCATCTGGTCTTGAAGCAACTTAACAAAAGGAGGAGATAAGCTGTAGTTCGGAGGTACATGCCTAAATGAGAGCAGGAGGACTCTTCCGCAGGGGCGTGCATCCAATTTCAGCCCAACTTCCTACTTATCTTGAGAAGAGGGGAAGCCAACTGGCTGTGATAAGAGGGTCTGTCTTGCTATGCCCTTAAGTCTCCCATCTTCCTCCAGCATTTAAAGTATTAAGATATTGGGGAGTGTGATGGAGGATCGCCAAGAGAACACTTTGTGTAGGAAGGGGGGGGTGGGGGCCCTCAGGAAGACTAATTTAGGAAGTTGCTGGCTCCAGTGAAGTAATACCTATCCCCAGGCAAGTTACAGTTGGTGCTCTTATGACACCCAGTGCTTTTAGAAGCTTGGCAGATGGCAACTATACTGATGTGAAATTAACTGGCTGTTGTTCATGCTGTGGCTAGGAAAAGCTGCTGTTGGAAATTTCCTCCTTAATCCTCTTGAGCCTGAGAATGCAGATAAACTCAACGTGAAGATTGCTGACCTAGGAAATGCTTGCTGGGTGGTAAGTTTAAAACCTTTTCCATGCTGAGTGAGAGAAGTTGTTATAAGCTCTTTTCAGTTAGCAGCAGGCACAATATTTCCTTATTTTTAAGTGTGCAAATGGATTCACAAATGCCCTTGCCAAGTCACCACAAGTGACAATATCTGGTGAGTATAGTGTGAGAGAGAGGGGCAGATTCGTTTTTCCATGGCCATATTGAGCTTGGAGGCCTGTAGAAAGCAGCAAGATTGCTCATGTTATCACAGTACCTACAAAGCTCTGCAAGACACTTCACCACCACCTTGGAGGAGCAGAATCCTGTCTCTGATGTTGCACTCTGATCACAAATTCAGACAAGATACCAAGACTAGACAAAATTTATAGATAGTTGCAATTAGGACTACAATATTTAGTCAACTAACTAGTTAGCGTAAGAACGTCTTAATTAAAAGATGTTGCCAGTGAATTGCAGATGGGACTGTAGACTACCTGCTTTCTATGCAGAAATTATGTCAGATAGTAGGAGTTTAGGCCCTGGGAAGCTGATGCCAGTCAGATTAGACAATATGATCTAGATGAACCTGGCTTGGTTCAAGGCTGCTTCCAATGTTCTGTGTTTCTTTAAGTGGTGGGTTTATTTTTCATTTGGGACGTGGTGGTGCTGTGGGTTACCCCGCCAAGCTGCTGACCAGAAAGTTGGCAGTTCAAGACCATGCAACAGAGAGAGGTGCCATTGCTTGTCCCAGCTCCTGCCAACCTAGCAGTTTGAAAGCACCAAAAAAGCAAGTAGATAAATAGGGACCACTTCAGTGGGAAGGTAACAGTGTTTGTGCGCCTTGGCGTGTAGTCATACCTGCCGCATGACCACGGAAGCTTGTCCTAGAACAGACACTGGCTCTTCGGCTTAAAAACAGAGATGAGCACTGGTCGGTCACTACAGCCGGTCATGATTAGACCATTTGGTCATGGGGAAACCTTTACTTTCTTTATTTTTTATACTAGTATTTGCAGAAGCCAAGAATAGTAGGTACTCTCTTAAAAGAGATGCTTCCCCATCTCTCCCTCAGAAGGGGGGATGGATCCAGAAAGATACTGCAACATACAGTGTGTTTTCATAATCCCAATGCAGAGAATGCTTTTTTTCTTCTGAACTGTTTTATTCACTTGCTGATTGATAATCTGTTTCATAGTAAATTCAGCTTATACATTTACTGACTAAAGATATGGTTAATTAGTGTGCCCATTACCAGAAGGGCATGAAGTGAATTCCTAAGGAGTAGAGCCATCAGTCATGTAAATAGTTCATAGGATGATCTCTGAAGTGGTGCTCATGCAAGCTGTCTCCCCCTCCTACCCAGGCCAGCTCTCTGAACCCTCACAGCACAAGCTGTGCTAGGGGCTGCTGGGAGAGAAAATTTCCAAATATTGTGGGGGAGGCAAATTCTGTGAACTGTGCTGTGCCCATAGAAGCTGCTTCCCCCAACCCCTCAAGAGTGTGTTTTTGGAGGCAGGGGTGACTCCAAGAACTTCTCTAGAAAGAGGTGGTGGAGGCGATAGCTTGTGTGAGCTCCTTCTTCTATTTAAGAGGCAATCCTAAACTGCTGATGCTTCATGAGTATGGTTTTGTCCCTGGGACTGTACAAATTTAAAGCATGTTGCTTGTTTGCTGTCCAAGTTTAAAACACAAACTCAGAACTCAGTTTGTGGAAAGCTGGTGGTGGGAGGATTGCAACCTAGTCTGATGTGCTAATTTTTATGCAATTGATGTCTACTAGGCAGAATCCGTGACAAATAGAAGCAGAGAGAATGTTTGTGAAGGACACTTTCAAATGAAAGGAAGAGAGATAACTGAGAATTGTTGCCTCTTACAGTCTTCCCTTTCATTTCTTGGCACATTAAGAGAGCAATGTCAGACACCCTCTTGACTTTCAACTAGGGCTTGTTAATGCCAGATTGCCGACTAATAATACATTTGTAATCCATGTCTCTGAATTAAGAACATAAGAACATAAGAGCCCTGCTGGATCAAGCCAAAGGCCCATCTAGTCCAGCTTCCTGTATCTCACAGCGGCCCACCAGGTGCCCCAGGGAGGCACGAGACAACAAGATGCTTGCATCCTGTTGCCACTCCCTTGCACCCGGTACTCTGAAGTAGCCTACTACTAATGTAAGGAGGTTGCACAACCCATCATGGCCTATAGCCCACGATGGACTTTTCCTCCAGAAATCTGTCCAATCCCCTTTTAAAGGCATCTAGGCCAGATGCCATCACCACCTCCTGTGGCAAAGAGTTCCACAGATTAATTACCCGCTGGGTAAAAAAGTATTTATCTGTGCTTACTCTCCCAACACTCAATTTTAGCGGATGTCCCCTGGTTCTGGTGTTGTGAGAGAGGGAAAAGAACATCCCTCTATTGACTCTATCCCTTCCATGCATAATTTTGTATGTCTCAATCATGTCCCCCCTCAGGTGCCTTTTTTCTAGATTGAAGAGCCCCAAACGCTGCAGTCTTTCTTCATCAGGGAGGTGCCCCAGCCCTGTAATCATTTTTGTCACTCTCTTCTGCACCTTTTCCAACTCCGCTATGTCCTTTTTGAGATGTGGTGACCAGAACTGTATGCAATACTCCAAATGCAGCCTTACCATCGATTTGTACAATGGCATAATAATGTTGGCCGTTTCGTTCTCAACCCCTTTTTTAATTACCCCAAGCACGGAACTGGCCTTCCTCACCGCCGCCGCACACTGGGTCGACACCTTCATCGAGTTGTCCACCAGCAGCCCAAGATGTCTCTCCTGAGTTGTCACAGACAGCTCAGAACCCATTAGCCTATAGGTGAAGTTTTGATTTTTTTGCCCCAATGTGCATCACTTTGTCTACACTGAAACGCATCTACCATTTTTCTGCCCATTCCCCTAGAATTAAGCTGCTTACCAGATTCAGTTGAATTAGTTGCTTGTTTGCTTCTAAGCTCAGGTCAAGTCTCTGATGACCTTCAAGGTCCTCCTAACAGACCTGGCCTCAACATGCTTCCTCCTATATGGATCTTCATGTTTCATGAGGTATATTGACGAGGCCCTGCTCATTTACTGAGGGATTAAGTTTTCAGTTCTGTGCACATTTACTTAGGGAGTAAGGCCTGTTGAAGTCAGTAGCACTTATTTTTGAGTAATTGTGCACAGTCCTGGGTTGTAAACCTGTTGCACATGTCCAGCAAGGCTTTTTTCAGTGATGGGATTGTCACAATCACAGTCTTTCCCTTCCCTCCCAGACCTGCTGGTTCGCACTGCTTTATAATGATGGATTGCAAATGCTATAATTACAATCCATTTATTTGTCAGATCTTATTCTCTAAAGCTAGGGTGTAAGGACCCAAGAAGCTGCTACTTATGAGAAGTATGCATTCTAGTACACAACTTCATTCATGAAACCTTCCTCTATCTCAAATTTAACACAGCTTCCCTTCCCTCTAGCATAAACACTTCACTCAGGACATTCAGACAAGACAGTATCGATCCTTGGAAGTGCTGATTGGAGCAGGGTACAGCACCCCAGCTGATATTTGGAGCACAGCCTGCATGGTAAGTTGAGCCATCTTGCTTGGCTCTTTCCGTTTTCATTTCAGAGTTCTGTAGGAATTGCTAATCTGCTGCATATTCTGTTAGACCACAGTTAATTTTAAATGAAGCTTTTCACTGAATGGAAATGAGCTCTCTTAATGTCTAGGGAGCATTTGACAAATTTCATTTGTTTTCATATTTAATGGCTGAAATAATTTACTGGTCTGAAGTAAATTATAATATAATTTTAATGTCTTCATATATTCCAGCCAATATAATGTCTTCATTCAGTTGCAGTATTTTAGTAAGCTCTGGACAATTTTGAAGCAGATTACTTGATAACAAAATTCTGAAATGCTTTGCAATGTCATCTAGGTGCCATAGTAGAGAGTGGTTTTGTTAACATCAGAGTGTTAACATCAGAACATAAAAAGAGTCCAGCTGGATCAGGTCAAAAGCTCATCTAGTCCAGCTTCCTGTATCTGACATGGGCCCACCAGTTGCCTCAGGGAGCACACAAGACAACAAGATGCCTGCATCCTGTTGCAGCTCTCTTGCACCTGGCATTCTGAGGTAGCTTACTTCTAAAATAAGGAGGTTGCATCACCCATCATGGTCTATGATGGACTTTTCCTCCAGTTCAGACTTGGTTCCTATTCAGATGTGGTTTATTCCTTCTTTCCTTGTTCATCACGGCATAGTATTGTTTCCAGTAACGGTTTGCTGTCCTCTTTTTCTCTTTAACGTTGTGAGTTCTCTGAGACACATAACTGTGTTTGATCTAGCTATGTAAATTGTTTTGTTAACTTTTAGGATTGTCAGTCTACACATATTTTTAATAATTAGGATTGTGGTTATTTTCAATTAAAAAGATTGAAAGTGATACAATTTTTCTTCTTCAGGCCTTTGAACTGGCCACAGGTGACTATCTATTTGAACCTCATTCTGGTGAAGACTACTCACGGGATGAAGGTAACTGTTGTCATGGGTTGCAGAAATGAGTAGCAGCAGGCAGCATTTTTCTATAGTTCACTTTTTTCCTGAGAGGTACCCTTGCTTTTGAGATGTTATGAAGCAAGTAAAAAAATGAGCCTCGAAGAATAAGTCAAGCCCAATTTTTGTTTGGCTGTACATAATCTTTGTGAAAAACCAGGCCATACTCCAATACATGCATACATTCAAGAGAGAGAGAGCTACATATACCACATGTATGGGTTTATGAGAGCTATACATATGGGTTTAAGTATTCTAACAGTGCAGTCCTATACATGCCTACTTAGAAGTAAGACTTATTCAGTGTAACTAGTTCCTGGGAAAGTGTGTATAACATTGCAGTCTTTAGTTAGTAATGGCATAAGTCCTGTTGATTCCAATGGGTCTTAATTATGACTGATATAACACATTTATTTTAATGGGCTTGTGTATTTTGCAGACCACCTTAGATAGTTGAGACTTGGGGGTGGGGAGAGAGAGACTAACTGTCTGCGTGGTTCTAAGCCAAACCTCTAAGCCTTCCTGCCATTTATAACAAGGCAAACAAAATGGCAAAACCATTCCTTAGTTGTAAGTAATGGGCTAATCCACTGGCAGACTTAAATCTCCACATTGGGAATAGTCATTATTTTTATTTATATATATTTTATGTACCCTTTTTATTTAAAATAAGTGTGTTTGTGTGTGTGTGTGTATTCACACACACCTACACACTATTAAACCACCAATAAAAGAACGATTAAAACCATAAAATACAGGACCAAATTTGTTCTTGGATCTGCTGGGCTCATGCTACTGAAAACTGAGCTGTCTATAGTGTACTGGCCTTCTGTGATCAGCAGGCCAGAATTTAAGCTCTTAGCAGCATAGACTGAAGCATTACTTTTAAAGAGAGGGGACTTGGTTTATATTTAAACAAAGCTTACCTGGAAGGTCAAAATAATTGGATGCCTAATGGGCCATGGGCTGACTTTTTTTCTTTTCACTTTCTCCTGGATCACATAGACCACATTGCATTGATCATAGAACTTCTGGGGAAAATACCTCGTAAGCTCATTGTGGCTGGAAAATACTCCAAGGAGTTTTTCACCAAAAAAGGTAAGAAGAAATAATTTGCAACATCCGTACTGTGTGAGGTTGGAAATGCTCGAAAGTTCCATTTTACTCTTTTTAAAACAGACAAAAATTAGCAAAATACAATTTTAATTTCCTGGCTTAATTCTATTTTTTTAATTCATTGAAAACAAAGTCGGCTGTAACCTTTTGTGACTCTTTGAAATGTGTGCTTGAACAAGAGGTGTTAGGGCTTTTATATAATCAGGAGATGTGACTATATTTTTGAATTTTTCTACCAAATAACAAATCCACATCACAATTCATTTTTTTAAAAAATTGCATTTGACAAATTCTGGGAGCTCTTAACTTGGGCATCTTGCCTTCTAATAGTAAGGGTCACACAAACACTCACCATAACAAGTTTCCCACCCTACCCCTTGTCTTGAGCTTGAAGCTGATGAGGGGATTATCTCCACAATTGTGTTCTGCTGTGCTTCTGAGGTGATCCAAGTGCCTCCAAAGCTTTCCTTTCAGGTTTGGAAAGGAAAATGAGAGCGTGTCCCAGCAGGTGTTCTGTTACTTGGAGGCGATCCAAAGTGCTGTACCACTGTGGCAGCAATTCCCGTGTTGAACTCCAAGGTTTCACTTGAGCAAGTGGCAACCTGTTTAAGAGTGGTCTCAAGCAAGGAGCCTGTTCAAGGTGTTTATGCTAGTAAGCATGGTATTTTTACTTTCTCAAGGGATCTTTAATTTGCCATCTAGATTTTGTCATTTTGAACAGTTTGGTACTGGGATTTACTTCCTATGTGTGAAACTGCTTGCCCTCTTTGGTAATCTCTAACGCTTCTTTGACCCCCCCCCCCGGTTTCAGTAGGGAAATTTTCAGTTGCAGCCCCAAAGTTATGGACGTCTCTGATCCTGGAAGCCCACTTAGCCCTTTCTTTGATGTGTTTTCAGTGCCTGCCTAAGACTTTATTTATTTATTTATTTATTTATTTATTTATTTATTTATTTTACAAAACTTTTCTAGGCATTTCAGTTGTGTCATGTATCTTTGACTTTGTAACTATATATTTGTTCTTTTTGTTGTATACAATAATATATTGTATTATTGGAGTATTACTTTTTTAATGTTTGGAGCTGGCTTGGGAGCCATTTAGGCTAGCTGAAAGTGGGGTGCAAGTACTTAAATAAAATATTGAGTTTTTGAAGCATAACAAAAGACAAACCAGGAACAGGAATACCAACATACCTGGTATCAGGACAGCAGTTTAAGGCAGGAGCTGCCAAACTCTGGCCTTCGAGTCAGATGCAGTGCTCTTAAGAATAGCTTTCTGGGCACAGCTCAGCAGAGATGGAGCATTACCATTCCACACCGCAGCCACCACTTGTTGCACCCAGTCTTCATGCAGACTCTCACCAGGCAGCTGCTTCTGCTAGGAAATAGCGGTGCAGAGCCTTCTATGGCAACAGGCAGCAGAAATGGCTGCCCGGAGTGAGCTGTGTAAAGATCAGGTACAATGACTAGTGGCTGCAACATGAAATAGTAAGACTCTGCCGTGCCTGGGAAGAGTGCAGCGGGCCACAATTTGGAGACTGCTGTGTTTTAAAGTGGTTTTCCATATTTGGGGCAGTATTGCTCATTCGTTGCCACTCCTTGTATACTGCTTGCTTAGTGTCGGGTGTGAAACTTGGAAAAAATTTGCCCTTTTTAAAACTTTTGAGCAACATGTTAGTATGGCAGTATTAGAGTCCTGCTGTTGACTCTGTTGACCTTACTGCTCATGCTAATAACATCCTATTAATCTTTCTGTTACTATTCTCAGGTGATTTGAAGCACATCACCAAACTGAAGCCATGGGGTCTCTTTGAAGTGTTGGTGGAGAAATACGAGTGGCCCCATGAAGAGGCAGCTGCATTCACAGACTTCTTATTGCCTATGCTGGAGCTAAATCCTGAGAAAAGAGCTACAGCAGAACAGTGTCTCAGGCATCCCTGGCTCAATTCCTAGATGCACCAACTTGACACTGTGCCCCCCCCCAAGCCTGGTTTACAGCCTAATATATACACACCTAGATGTCCCAGCTGCCCTCTTCCTTTCTCCCACGTCAATTTTTTCCTTGTTGATTTTCAGAGCGAAGCTTCTCCTGGAGAGCTTTTGAGATTTTAGATAAATCTTAACTGTTCATGTGAGTTTGTGTACTTGACTCAGTAAGGACTGCTGTCAGCCAGCGGGTGTCCAAGATGTTCTGGTGTGATTGGGGGTTTGCCAAAGAGTTTTTATGGGAATGCGAAATTACCCCTGACTCTCTTCCTTGCTCAAGTACCTTATCCTGAAAGTGTGGGGAAATCTCCACTGGGACACACTCCCTTAACTATATTGCAGTCATCCCAAGGGGGATGTGAAGAGCTGTGAATCCCTCCTTAGCTCACTGACTCTGGGAGTCATTTTCTTAGTGCACATCCAGTTGCTGACAGTAAGAGGAGAAATGGCAGATGGCACCGAGGTGGTAGCTCCATGTGGAGCACTGAACTCTTAAATTCTCTACTCATTCCTTAGGTGTCTGATCTGCTGCTTGGCTAATGTTTTTTTTTTCCCCCTTCTGTTCAGACATACCTTTTTCTAGTTCTAGTCATTCTCTTTTGAAACAACCTGAAAGGAATATGCTTTACAACTATTTTTGTTCCCTCCATGTTTAGATGAGTTTCTGAGTCCAGTGAAATAAGCTGTTCTCCAAAGCTGGAGTGTGTGACCTTGAATTACTTTTACAAGGGAAATAAAGGCTACAGGAATCCGTAAAAGAAGAAGAAGTTTTTACCATTTGGATCTATGCATTTGTTGTCTGAAGGGAGGCAGCCAGATTGCCCAAATCCTATGCCAGACTTGCCCAGTGTACAACCCTGGGCAGTATGTGGCATGCCGGCCTTGTGTTGCGCTCAAAGTGCTTAATAGCTGCATGGGTTTCTGCAACCCAAACTAGGCCACAAAAACAGGAGTTCTGAGTACCTGGCATGCCACTATTGTGGCTGCCTTACGGCATTAATGGCATTATGTTGGCCTTGTGTGGAATGTGTATTTTTAGTAGAGCAATTAGTTTTCAGTCTGGAAGAACAGACCTTTGTCTTAAACAACAAGGAAACATGGTACTGGTGCCAGTCTTCCTAGCCATGCTTTATGCTTAGATTTTCAATCGCCACATTTCCACAGGTTGCTGAATGTAAAGATACCATCCCTGTTAACGTATCCAAGGTGCTGGGGTCTAGAAACTACCTTTCTGAATAGAATTTCTTCTTTTGTATCAACATTAGGGTGCATTATCCAGGAGTCAGCGTAGGTTGGCTTGCCCCCCCCCCCAAGAGATGAAGTACCAAATTGTTTTCCAGAATCATTATAAACATGGTTCTTCAGCAAAATGCAGCATTTGCTTTTAAACCCCTAGGAAAGGGAGCTAGTTGTGACTGACTCTTGTAGCCTTTTATTTTAGTAGAAAAAGGTATGTAATGCTAGTTTTACGGTGAGTATCTCTTAGGCTTTCCAAGATTAAGAATAATCCCCAGCTTCCTGCTCTAATGTAAATTTAGAGAAGTTGGGATTTCCAACAGATCTTCCTTACCATGGACCAAATAGGCCTTTTGAGGTTGCAAAATTCTCCAAGGCTGGAAACCGTTGGAGAGCTTGCAGGCAGTGTATGGGACAATCCGATGCAAATGCTGCCAGCAGCGAGATGCTCTTCTCAGTCTTTTTCTGTGTGCTTTGAAATCCCAGTTTATACTAATCTTAACACCCCATGTCCTTAAAAACAAACAAAACAAAGTTTTAAAAAATCTGGTTGCATTTCTTTTTTTTTAAAAAAAAGAAAAACGTTCAAAGTATCTTCTTTGCTTTCCAATTTGGCTGTACTGCCCTGTGGTGCCTGACGGGGGCTTTTGAAAATCTGTGCTGAATGTCCATTTAGTTAAGATCTTAAGTAAGGTTTTCTAGGCACAATTTTGAGATGAAATGAAAAAGGTTCTAAAAGTTTTTAATGAAATTCCTGTAACCTGGAATTATCTTCCTTGCCTCCCAAAGCACTTCTGTGCCTATCTAGAAAGAGATTTAAGATGGGACTATAATGTATAATACATGCTCTCCCTTTGAATACTGTGAAGACTTGCTGGCAGGGAGAATAGCCTTCCCAGTGTTGACACAATCTTGTTTGTTTCAATCGCTTGGCCACCTGAATGGAGCAAAATGCTCATAGGTGGGGGGGGGCGGCAGCTGCATTTCTTGACTGTAATGTAGATTTCCCTCCACAGAAGAAGACTGCTGCCACCTCTTTTGCACTAAAAGAATTTCTGGGGTAATACAAGAGGTAGTTTGTCAGGATTGCCCACATATTTTGTGGCTCATGTCAGGTTCACTCAACTTCCAAATTGCCATAAAGTGCTCAATAACAGATTTGTATGTGTTTTGTTGGCCTAAAACAGGAAGGAAAAAAAAATACATTTTTATTCTTTCTATTGGGTGCATTGTCTTTTTTTCTTTGTAAATGCAGCACAATAAACATATTATTAAGTAATCCACAGGTAGTTTGCTATACTGTCTGTGTTTATCCAGGAATTTTATACAGTACTGTAGTATGTATTATATGAATGGGCTGTAGTATAGTTAGAAACCTGAATTAAATCTGAGCGCTACTCATGTAATTGCATTGTACAAGGGAGGGTACTATAATTACAGGAGGGGAGGAAAGCACTCAGAATTTTGACTACTGAGAAATTCAGAAGATAGTGGTTCTATTATGCTGGCAAAAGAGGCAGACTTGAGTTAACTCTGGGCAAATACAAATCCCAATGAGTCACTGGTCAGAAATTTCATTATCACAATCTAAGTTAAAATCTAAGTTAAAAAGTTCTGCAAAACTTGCAGAAATAGCAGTTTTGTTTTAGCTCTTTACTATCTTGCTGTAAATACGTATTCTCCATATGGGAAGATATGGATGGTGGTAATAGGAATTGTCCTAGATAGCCATAAAGAAAAACATTGTTAATTGAGATTAAAAATAGATCTGCCCTTACAATGATACATCTATTTTTATAATTTTACATCTATTACTGCAGCCCACGTGCACATCTGGGAAGTGTGTAGAACCTACTGCAAAATCATATTACCAATTGCAAGCAAGTTCCACTAGTCCCATGGCTCTTGTGGTGTTCACTCCTGATGTTCCAAATTGCTGTCATAATACAGTTGCACTACTTTTGGCCAGGACAGGGGAGAACACACGGAAGGCAGAGTGTATTTGGTTAAAGGCTGGGGTTTGGTTTGTATATCAGTTAATCTTGAGAACTTGTATTGCTGCGTATTTTTGAGCTGTTCATTTTTTAAAAATTATTGTTGTTACTGTAGATTGCTTTGTGAACAACTTGAGTAGGCAACACCAAGTATAAAAAGAACCAAATAAAACTAACCTCCCAAATCAGAAAACGACACAAGCAACTATCCACTTAGAGACTTCTTCCCCAGAATCTCATGCATTCTAAAATGCCTGGCAAAGGTGGGAGAGTTCCAAAAACAGTTTGCGGAACTGAAAAGGAAGCCAGCTGTTCCCATGGGCATACTTAGCAGTAATTGGGGTCTAAATAGGCACTGTGAATATGTGTATCTATGTGGCAAAATATAAATAAGCTTTCTATTATTTTTTAATTTGAAAAAATGCCAGCATATATTTAGACACACACTTCAAAAACGAGAGCACATATTTCTTTTAAATAAATAAAATTTCCCATATGGTGCTTGCTACTCTGCATTATCTCTTGACTTGGATCCCTCTGTTCAAAGAATTCCATGAATACATAGCATGAAATAATTATAGTTCCTTTCAAGAAAAGTTGTTGAAAATTTAATTTCTCGTTGAAGGAGATTTCCACAGTCTGCAGCTGTTGTTGCAAAAGAGGGAAGTTTTGCAAAAGAGTCTTGACATGTTTCTGCACATGCCCTTTCTATGTTCTCTCTTTTGTTCTTGTATCAAATGCTTCACATGGAACTAAAACAGTGGCTTGCAGTGCCTGATTGCCATGTGATTCAAGCAAACCTTCTTGAGTCCTAGTTGAAATCAAAGCGGTTCCAACCGAAGATTGAAGTAGTTACACTGAAGGTTCAGTCATGCTTCTTCATTCATTTCCTTCTGCAAGATAAAGAACATTCAAATGTATATTTCTTCTCACAATCCAGGTCAGATAAACCTGTGGAGGGGGGGGGCGGGACAGCCCCAGTAGAGTGATTCTGTTCCAGAATGTGTCATGTATGTGTCACATATATAAATATATACATGGAGAGAATCTGCTTAAGAAGGGAAGAACAGAAAGAAACTACACAACCTGAATGTCCAATATTTAAACAGGAACATCATTGTGTGTAGTTCCTTACAGATGCAGAGTGGGACATGGCTCTTTCATCAGTCCGTCTGTAGTAAAAGCTCTGTATGCCTAGCACTGACATTCAGTGGCAAGCAGAGAAACTTAAAATGTAATGTGCCAATAAGGGCTGCCTTGGGCTGCTATCGTCTGATGATGGATGATTAGATGACATAATTCCATGGATGACTAAAGCCTGAGGTGGTAGACGTTGGGGAAAGTGTCACTTGTGCATGAAACTATTACATGGGTGTATATGGGACAGAGTTTTTATTTTGAAGTAAGGGATCATCATAATAATTAAGATCTTTCTTTGGCTTTGAAAGAACTGTTTTAGTTATTGTTGTTCTTGCAGCAACTATTGCATTACAGGCTGTGTGATGAATACTGCACCTGTCTGCATTTTGACATGTACAAAGCCCACTTAAAATCAGTAAGCTCTTTCCACTAAATACTTTAATTTCACCCCCCCCCCAATCTTGCCAGTGCTTAATTGAACAGAGACTAAGTGCACAGAAGCTCCAGAGCATGGCTGGAAGATATACACATGATACAGCAAAATGCTGAAGCTAAATAGAGCTGGATCTGATCAGTAGCTGGATAGACTATCTTGGAACTCTGTGCAAGCCAACTTGAGACAAAGAATTGTCTGAGGCTCATGAGCAAGCATAAATTTTAATGAAATGGGCAGGTAGCCAGAGTCTGTGGTTAGCATGTGAATGCATCTTCTGGCCTTGATGCAATGGTTTGATTAAGCTCAGTACTGAGTCTTACCATAGTCCTCACTGGTCTCTAGAGGCAGATCTAAGGGAGGGCAAAGCTTTTGCAAGAAGCCTTACCTTGCAGTGGAAATCACTCCTCTCCTGCACCGTTTTAGCCAATCCTCACAGGGAAAAGCAACATCTTGGCGTTGCTTATTGGCTACAGCAGCAAGGGAGAGGAGGGATTTACATGACAGGGAAAGGCTTCTTGCAACACTTAGAGCTTTGCCCTCCCTGTAGATCCGCCTCTGCTGGTCTCATGTCAACTACTATGAGTTGAGCTGAGTGCCCTATCCTGACCCAAGAAAAAGCAAGGTTTTATGCACAAAATAGAATTACCTTTATTATCCACTTGGAAATCAGATGGAAGGAGGTTGTCTTGCCGGTTTCCTAGAACGAATGCTAAGAAGGAGAGGATGAGGGCATCAAGGATCCCAATGATACAAAGGATGTATGCCCAGCGCACTGTGCACACTCCCAGCGTGTATTTGTCAGTCTTCTCACCACACATGCGTTTCACCTCAGGTGAGTCCCAGCCATCAGGGTAGAGCAGGCAGCCTATTGCCAAGCCGGTAGCTGTAGGAGAAAGAGACTTTGCTATGATCTCAAGATACATGAATGTAATGTACACAGTGTTGTCCTGTTTATTTTAGAATACATGGGGTAGAGGGAAGGCTGCTGGTCCACAAGGTACACGTTCTCTTAGGGCGCAATCCTAACCTGGAGTTAGGCAGGCACAGGACAGCAAATTTTGGCTGGCACAAGGGACACCTTAAAGTATGCTTGGACCACTCAGAGAGGCCAGCACACAGACGTGTGCCATCCTCCCTGACTCGGAGAGTGATCCAAACATTACAGTGGCCCTGGTACCAGCCAAACTTTGTACCGGCCAAAGCTGGCCTAACTGTGCTGACCTAACTCCAGGTTAGAATTGTGCCCTCAGCTGCATATCCCATTTTTGGATCATGGTATGTGGCTAATGCATACTTTACATATTATTTGGACTATGTCCTAAGTGCATATGTATCTTGTACACCTGCCACATCTGCTTTTATTTTCTGTTACGTGGTGAAGAAGACTTAATGCAATTCCCAAGTTGCAAGAGGCTTTTGTGACATTCCTTACTCGGTTGCTTTGATGACATTGTTCAGTTTTTATACGAATGCAGCAATAAGTGGCCTACAAAATTACTTCCCTTAGGATTACCTATATTCACCAGCACTTTATTCAGGCAGCTGAAATCCTCTTTTGCCTTAGTGCAACTAAGGAAGTGTTTTCCATGTTGCCAAAAGCCTCCATGGAGTATGACAGTTCTTTGAGCCCAAACCTATGCCTGTCTACTCAGACGTGCCATTATAGTCAAGGGAGCTTACTCCTAGGAAAGTGTGGATAGGATTGTAGCCTTAGCTGTAGTGTACAGCCCAAGCCCTCCCTGGAGGTGGCAGCGGCGGCGGCAGCGGCAGCAGCAGCATCTCAATTACAATACCTTGTATATAGGTTGCACCACTATAATATAAACATGCCTGAATCCATGGGGAATATGTTCCTCCCCCCCCATGGATATTTGAAACTGTAGATAAGAGGGGACCTATGTTAAGTATAAGGTCCTGCCCCCACTTCTGAGCCAGATTTTTTAGTAACCCAAAGTAAGAATAAAGAAAGATAAGCGTGGGGTGATCCGTGGATAACTGAAACCATGGATATGGAATTGGTGGATATGGGGGGTGCACCTGTAGCTTAAATAACTGCCAGGATCAAGGTGCGTGTATTCTGTAAAGCCCTTCTGTAACTTGAACCAGTCCAAAGAGTGAAAAATAACCATGACCACAGCACAAATATACCACAGAGAATGCATTACTGGCTTTCTAAACCAATGGAAGGAGATCTCGGATTTAAATTGGGTCACTGGATTTTTAAAAAAATTTTTAAATTTTTTGTTCACTTGTTTTATTTTAACATATTCATAGGGCGATTTAGAGATTAAAATAAGCTGAAAGAGAATGAAGCTGGAAGATAATCAACAATGCCTGGCAAGAGTAGCAGCTCTTTTCACCCCGATATCAGTGATCACATGAACAATAGTGTGGTTGTTAGTCATTATATACAGTTGTGCATGGAGTACAGTTCCACAGTGACCAGCAAATGATTCAAGACAGTCAGCAAAGGGTATGAGGCTGAAACACCCTGGAACTTTTCTTCTGGTAGAGAGTGGTTAAATGTCTTATAGAACAAGCAGAGATATCTTCTGAATCTTGTCCATGCAAGCATGCAAGGCAGTGATAATCTACAGCTGGTAAAAAGCATTCTTGACGGATCATAATATTACATTACAAAGATGCTAACAGTATCAGATAACAGATGCTATTTTGTATCTTTAATCTCACACATTAATTATCATTATTAGGTGTGAAACCATTGCCCAAAACAGCATCATGGGGCAAGAGAGAGAATTTAAGCCTGCTTGCTGGAGTTCTCTGTGAGCAGGATTGCTGTAAATGGAGTGTGAATGAGTCTCTGATTGCTGAATAAAGGAAATTCATTACATTTAGCAGTCTAGGCCATGGCAGTTGCCCATGACAGTGATCAATTGTGTCTGCAAGAAAGGAAGACAGAAAGAGGACAATTCCTTTAGAATCAGCACGAAAGATGGCTCTGCAACACAGATAACTGTCACTTGATGCACCAGTTAATAGTGTATTGAAGTATAATCATTATGGCCCTCTGGCTGCTTTAGGTCATCAATTGCCAGGTGTCACAGAAAACAGCTTTCACAATGGGGATTAACAGTTTCTTTTTGGAATTATTTTTCATCCACATGTACCACTGGTGATAAATGTATGCACAGCCAAGAAGATCTGTGCTAGCAGACAAACAATGATTGCTAATAATGGACAGATGCTGTATCAACATAGCCCTGCAGAAAAATACCGTATTCTACAATTGACAGTAATCCTGGTTCTGTTTTCAGCTCATTTTGTTTGGATGAGTCATCTTGAGCCCTTTGCTTTGGAAGAAGCATCTGGTGTCTCCTGTGACACGGTGTGGTTCAGATTACATAGACTGATGATGTGTGGATAGTCCCACCTTGCCCCAGAATGAATGGGATTTTTAGCCCTTTGGTCCTTTCTGGTTGAGGATTCCATTTCTCAAAGTATGTGCACCCTACAAACTTAGGTCACTTTTGTACCACTTTAGATGTCATGGTTTCCTCCAAATAATCC
The DNA here is from genome assembly GCA_029204185.1 of Lerista edwardsae. Taxonomy (NCBI): domain Eukaryota; kingdom Metazoa; phylum Chordata; class Lepidosauria; order Squamata; family Scincidae; genus Lerista; species Lerista edwardsae. The sequence goes on along the minus strand of JAJKFI010000052.1, from coordinate 25,199 downwards.
TGGGTTCTGGACTCCACCAAGGGGCTGACAAAGGTCTCTGGCCCCTCAGTATATCATTACAATGGCTTCCATGGGAGAGTGATTAACTGTTGAACCAGTGCAACAGTTCAACATTTTAGGAGTGCAGATCTGTCTTAAAACAAACTATAGATGCAATATATCCAGTGACCCAATTTAAATCTGAGATCTCCTTCCATTGGTTTAGAAAGCCAGTAATGCATTCTATGTGGTGTATTTGTGCTGTGTGCTCAAGGAGGCACTGGGCAACCCCTGCCCATGCTAGCTGGCAAGCCGGTTTTGAAACAGAGTGGTTTCAAAGGCCATTGGGCATACAGCATCATCGCAGGGTGTGTGTGAGGGGAAAAGGGGCCTTTAAAGTATTGCCTCAGAAGCCTATATAATAATGTAGTTATAATGGTTAGTCATTCAAATAGTCTCTAGCAAGAAAGCTGAATTCTGTACTTGCATGAAATGACAATGGTGATTAGCAAAGGAGAAAAAAAAATAAAGTTGGGTATCTTAAAGGGTTAGGGTGACGATGATGGGAAACAAACATAAGTTTACCAGGTTTACCACCACCAGGTGAGGTGAGGAGGCTGGTGGCCAGAAATAGGGCTTTCTTGGTGGTGGCTTCACAATTTTGGAATACCCTCCCCCTAAAACTAAAAATAGCTCCCTCTCCGGCAATCTTTAGGCAGAGTCTTAAGACTTAGGCAGAGCCTTAAGGAGGCATTTAGCTGCTGATATGCTGGGCTAGCCTTTTTAACTTGCAATTATGGGATCCATTGGGGCCTGTTCATTTTAAATTGTTTTATGCTATTGTTTTAATCCTTTATCCTATCTTTTATCTTGTACTGTTTTATCTTACTTTATTGTTTGCAATTTTAATATTGTGAGCTGCCTTGGGTAGAAAGGTGGGACAGAAATTCAATAAATAATCATAATACTGTATGCCATGACACTTCAATAAATAATCATAACACTGTACAGCAAGACACCAAGAATGAAAGGCAGAGAGCCATAATTTAATAGCCCAGACAGAAAACATTTTAATGGATGACAATGTTGTATTTGATAAAGACAAATTTTGTGAGTGTACTTATTTTCCCCTGCCTCCGCACCTACCCAGGATCCAGAGAAAGGAACTGCTTATTTCATGTGTAGCTGAGGCTACAGCTAGTTAAAATATACACTATCTAAAAACCACATTCAAAATAGGGCATGTATTGTGACAACTTTTCCCTCAGCTAACGACACCCTGTTTAATCCAGAGCTTATGTGTACAATATAATAAGAGTGACTGACTAATTAAGCTCTGACAGTAATAATGATGTTCTGAGGAAAGGCACAGCAGGGCTCCTATGAGATCTTTATACTTCATATACAGTTGGAGGGCTTCAGAGCTCAGTGTGAATTTACAGTAAGAAGATGAGGAAATTCAATGCAGATACCTGAAGCCTCTTGAAATATTCATGACAAAGGGAACTGTGACAGCTTTGATGCACTGCCTTCAAAGATCTGCTTCAGAAGGCACAAATAAGCTGGACAAAATACATTACCAACAGGCATTAAGAGGTGAGATTTGGCAGAGCCTGGCACTGGAATTGCAAATACTCCATAGGAAGAGCGAAGTTTTAATAGGTGCTCCAGTTCCTAGTTTAATTGGACTTGATCTATAAACCTCCATAGGTGGACCATCCTCATGGGTCCCTAAACCCTGCAGGTGAAAAAAGGTGTAGAACCCTTTGACCTCACCTGATAATGATCTGTCAATGACAAAGGAGTTAAATTAACCCCTCCAAATCAGTCACATCTTGCCTAGGAAAAACCAAATCTAAAGTGTATGTAATATGGCAGTTCTCACACACACACACACACACACACACACACACACACACTCTTAAAATTGTGAGCCTGTAAACCGCTTTGTGAACTTTTTGTTGAAAAACGGTGTGTGTGTGTGTGTGTGTGTGTGTGTGTGTGTGTATAATTTGAATTTGAATATATATATTTTGAATTATATAGATTGAATTTGATTGATCTGAGATCCATGGTTGCTGCTGCTGCTGATTTATTATTATTATAGAGAATATTTAAATCAGAGTCATCAAATTACTGTAATATGCAAAATAGCTCTAAGCATGCATAGCAGGCAGAGTATGTATTTCTTCTGTAGGAAGCTGGTATTCATATGGCAACATCACTATACCACCACTGAGAATGTCATCATCATCATCATCATCATCAACAACAACTTAATTCAAAGCTTAGCTTTGTCGATGTCAATGAATCCCAAGAGATTTAAAGTATCTGTTCACCACTGACCCTGACATATGGATTTGGGAACATGGGCAGTGTGATCTTAGGTGTCTATGTTGTAGTTGTCCCACGCATAAAAAGTTGCAACGTCCTGCTCTTGCAATTTGGTTGCTTCCACCACATCACTCCAACCTCAAGGCAATATTTAGAATGATATTCTACTTCCCGCATATCCAGAGGATCTCTGATCATGATTGTGGACGTCAAGATGCTCCATGGTCCCCAAGAATGATACTCTTGGCCCTGAGGCTGTATGTGACTTGTTTGAAAATGGTGTAATTTACCTTACTCTGAAGTAAGCCCATTGTGTGCAGTAAAGCTAAAATCCTAATTTACCAGAAACACATGACTTTTAGCTGGGAATTTCAACCAACCTCCTAGGTTCCCTATGCCCAGCTCACCTGCAGCCAGCTGCATCCAGGCACACACCTTGTAGACGGTGGCAGCATTGCAGAAGAAGAAGAGGCTGAAGCAGATGATACAGCCAATGATGAGGAAGGTGGAGACTCCCACGAAAAACATGGCTGTTTTGAAGGCACTGGAGGGAATGGTACCAAAATCCAATGGACTCCCCTTACAGATGAGTTCTCCTGTAAGGGCATTGCCGATGCAGTAGGAGTAAAGGCCAAAGTAGCCAGCTTGCGGGGTGTCAATGCTGTCCCCAATCCAATAAGGCTGAATGAACGTCACCATCATGATCACAGCAAAGCAGAGCGTGAAGAGAGCCCACAGGACCCCCATGGCCCGAGCATTCCTCACATAGTTGGTATGGTAGATTTTTGCCGCCTCCTGAGCTGGCAGCATCTTCGCCATGGCGATGCTGAGGGCAGGAGGCTGCTTTTCCTGGGAAACAAGGAGAGAGTCTCAGCACTGGGCGCAGGCCCTTGGAAGTTCAGGGACAGGCGCGGAGAACTCTGCGCTGCCTGCTGCTAAGCCGACGGGGAGCAGCAGGTGCCCTGGGTCGGTGGAATCGCGGCTGCGGACGCTTCCCGGTTCCCGCCGAGAACTCAGCACTGCGAGAAACAGCTCCGGAGCCCAGGACCCGAATCGGATTCCGCCGCCCGCTGGCCAGAACGGCTGTTTGCGTCCATTCAGCTGTGCTCATTGAGACGCCGCCAGAGTCTGAAGGGTGCTTAGCCGCGGCGGCTGCTCCTCCTCCCAGCCCAGGCAGCCAACTCCTCCCACCTCGCCCACTCCCTGGGAAGCCCCTCTTGCCTCTTCCAGTGGGAGGGCGAGAGCAACTTCCTGCGGGCTTCGACTGCCTCGGTTTCTCTCTCTCTCTCTCTCTCTCTCTCTCTCTCTCTCTCTCTC
>JAJKFI010000052.1:0-21559 GCA_029204185.1 Lerista edwardsae | reverse complement strand
TCTCTCTCTCTCTCTCTCTCTCTCTCTCTCTCTCTCTCTCTCAGCACCACGGATAGCGGCTGGGATCGAGCGCGAGCGAGGAGGGAGGGAGGGGCAAGAGGCGGCCGGAAGGCGGAGGGGTTTGTTTGTTTCCCTTACGCGCGACGTCGAAAGCCGCCGAGAACGGCCCTGGCGGGGCTTAATGCCGATGCGGAAGTCTAGAGTCCAGCTGAGCACTTTGCTGTGACTGGTGCCCTTTGGTTCCTTGGAAAACACGGTTCTGTATTTACATAAAACTTGTCGATGTGGGTGAGACTATCCTGAGGTCATACTGGGCTCCTGTTGGGTAGCAAGAAACGGATTCACTTGTCTATTTGAACAGATTTAGGATGAACGGAGAATGACCTGACTGTATTACAGGAGGACTATCCGAGTGCTGTCCTGCGACGAAGTGCCTCATCGGCCACAAAGTGCCTGGTAGACAAGCGAGTTACACAGCAGGGCAAAGAAGCCAGGGCCCCAGACTCTGCCCTTTCTCTGAGAAGCAGGGCAGCTCCTTCCTAAACAAACACAGAGATGGAGGCAGACAGCCAGCAGTTGGGAGGGGGCTATCCAGTGTTTTGCACAGAGTGCCACATGTATAATTATACTAGCTTTTTGTTACCCGGCGTTACCCGGGTAACAAAATGATCTTCCAGAGTTTATGAGTTTTGCACCCTTCTCCCCCCCCCCACGCCGACGGGGGCCGAACCCAGACTCCAACCACGTCGGGAGCGTCACCGGGCTCCTCGGCAACCCCGGAAACTATGGACTCGATGCCAATTTCGCCCGTTTTCGGCCGTCTTCACTTCAGGCCCCCTGCCTCGCCCCCTGCCTTGGCCCTCTGCCTCAGGCCTCGGCGACCCCGGAAACTATGGGTCTGACGCCAATTTCGTCCGTTCTTGACCATTCTCATGCAGGGGGCCCCATGCACCCCACCCCTGCGGGCGGTAGTGGAGCCTGACCCCTGCAGTTTTTTTCACCGGGCCTCAAGGCATGCGCGTGCCGAGTCTGGCGCCAATCGCTCCAGGCGTTGCAGCGGGTCATAGCGGACATCTTGTTTCGCACCCATTCCCGCCCCCACACTGAGGGGGGCCTGAACCCAGACTCCCATGGCATCGGGAGCATCGCCACTCACCTCGGCGACTCCGGAAACTACAGATTCAACACCAATTACGGCTGTTTTCAACCGATTTCTGCAGGGCCCTGTGCATACCCCCACCCCCGGGGGGGGCTGGGGGGCCTGACCCCCACAGTGTTTGTTGCCACGCGCTTGCCAGGTTTGGTGCGCATCGCTCCAGGCATTCCAGCACGGCATGGCAGACATTTCGTTTTGCACCCCTTCTCGCCCCCCACGCTGAGGGGAGCCTGAACCCGGACTCCAACTGTGTCGGGAGTGTTGCTGCTCGTCTCGGCGACCCCGGGAACTACGGACTCGACGCGGATTTCAGCCATTTTTGACCATTCTCATGTGGAGACCCCCACATACCCCCACCCCCGGGGGCACTAAGGCGGTCTGCCCCCCGCAGTGTTTGTCACCAGGCTGCAAGGTGTATGCATGCCAGGTTTCGTGTCGATCGGTTCAGGCATGCCAGCAGGGCATGGCGGAGGTTGTGTTTCGCACCCCTTCTTGCCCACCATGCCAAGGGGGGGCCGAACCCGGACTCCAACAGCGTCGGGAGTGTTGCCACTCGCCCCGGTGAGCCCGGGAACTATGGATTCAATGCCGTTTTCAGCCATTTTCAACCATCTTCTCACGGGAACCCCATGTACCCCAACCCCCAGGGATGCTAGCGGGGTCTGACCTCCGCAGTGTTTGTCGCCAGGCCACAAGGCATACGCATGCCAGGTCTGGCGCCAATCACTCCAGGTGTCGCAGTGGGGCATGGTGGATGTCTCGTTTCGCACCCCTTCTTGCCCCCCATGTCGAGGGGGGAGTTTTGACCGTTTTCATACAGGGGCCCTGGGGCAGCCCACCCCCCCCCCGGGGTGCTAGGGGGCCTGAACCCCAGAGTGTCCGTCACCAGGCCGCAAGGCACGCGCATGCCGAGTTTGGTGCGCATCACTCCAGGCGTTCCAGCACGGCATGGTAGACATTGTGTTTCGCACACCTTCTCGCCCCCTACGCTGAGGGGGGGGGCAGACCCGGACTCTGATGGCATTGATACCGTTGTCGCTCGTCCCAGCGACCATGGAAACTACGGATTTGATACCAATTTTGGCCATTTTCGACCATTTTCACACAGGGGCCCCTGTGCACCCCTGCCCCCGGGGGTGCTAGGGGGCCACAACCCCCGCAGTGTTTGTGGCCAGGCCGCTAGGCTTCCGCCTTTGGTGCCAATCGGTCCAGGCGTTCCAGCAGGGCATGGCAGACGTTGTGTTTTGCACCCCTTCTTGCCCTCCACGTTGAGGGGGGTCCGAACCCAGACTCCAACGGGGTCAGGAGCGTCGCCAGTTGTCCCGGCGCCCCTGGACACTGTGGACTCGATGCCGATTTCAGCCGTTTCTGGCTGTCTTCATGTGGGGACCCCCGCGTACCCCCACCCCCGGGGGTGCTATGGGCCCCTGACCCCCGCAGTGTTTGTGGCCAGGCCGCGAGGCTTCCGCATGCCGAGTTTGGTGCCAATCGGTCCAGGCATCACAGTGGGGCATGGTGGGCCTTTTGTTTCGGACCCCTTCTCGCCCCCCACGTCGAGGGGGGCCCAAACCCGGACTCCAAATGTGTCGGGAGCATCGCTGCTCATCTCGGCGACCCCGAAAACTACGGAGTCGATGCCAATTTTGGCCATTTTCAGCCATCTTCACGTGGGGCCCCCTGTGACACCCACCCCGAGGGTGCTAGGGGGGGGCTGACCCCTGCAGTGTTTGTCGCCAGGCCGCAATGCACGTGCGTGCCGGGGTTGGTGCACGTTGCTCCAGGCGTTCCAGCACGGCATGGCGGACCTTTTGTTTTGCACCCCTTCTGGCCCCCCCTGCTGAGGGGGCCCCAAACCCGGACTCCAGCGGCATCGGGAGTGTCGCCACTCGTCCCGGCGACCCCGGAAACGACGGACTCGATGCTTCTGCATGCCGCGTGTGGTGCCAATCGGTCCAGGTGTCACAGCGGGGCATGGTGGACGTTGTGTTTCGCACCCCTTCTCGCCCCCCACGTCGAGGGGGGGCTGAACCCGGACTCTGACGGCATCGGGAGCATGGCCGCTCATCTCAGCAACCCCGGAAACTGCGGGTTTGACGCCGATATTGGCCGTTTTTGAGAGTTTTCACTTGGGGACCCCCGCGTACCCCCACCCCCGGGGGTTCTAGGGGGGCCCGACCCCCGCAGTGTTTTTGGCCAGGCCGCTAGGCTTCCGCATGCCGCGTTTGGCGCCAATCGGTCCGGGAGTTCCAGCAGGGCATGGCGGACGTCTTCTTTCGCACCCCTTCTTGCCCCCCACATCGAGGGGGGGCTGATCCCGGACTCCAACGGCATTGGGAGCGGCACCGCTCATCTTGGCGACCCTGGAAACTGCGGGTTTGACGCCGATATTGGCCAGTTTTGACCGTTTTCACGTGGGGACCCCCGCGTACCCCCACCCCCGGGGGCACTAGGGGGGCCCAACTCCCGCAGTGTTTGTCGCCAGGCCGCTAGGCTTCCGCATGCAGAGTTTGGCGCCAATCGGTCCAGGCGTCACAGCGGGGCATGGCGGACGTCTTGTTTCGCACCCCTTCTTGCCCCCCACGTCGAGGGGGGGCTGAACCCGGACTCTTATGGCATCGGGAGCATTGTCGCTCATCTCGGTGACCCCGGAAACTGTGGATTTGACACCGATTTTGGCCGTTTCTGACCGTTTTCAAGCGGGGACCCCCGTGTACCCCCACCCCTGGGGGCGCTAGGGGGGGCCCGACCCCCGCAGTGTTTGTCGCCAGGCCACAAGGTGTATGCGTGCCGAGTTTCGTGCCCATCGCTCCAGGCGTTACGGAGCCTATGCGAGACATACATACATACATACACACACACACACACATACATACACACCCAGGCTCTTTTTTATATAGATAGATAGATAGATGCCTCTGGGGCATAAGTCGTTGATGTGTCCTCGGTGCAAGGAGCTCCAGGGACTCAGGGAACAGGTCTGCTCCCTGGAAGCCTTGGTTGCGGACCTGGAGAAGCAGAGGAGGCAGAGAGGGATCATGATGGGACTTCAGGGGACTTGCAGGCTTCATCCCACCCACAGAGAGGCAGATCATCAGCTGACAGGGTAAGAAGTCACAGGGCTGGAGGATGTCAACCTGGAGCAGAGGGAATCAATCCCCCAGGAGGGACCCCTTCGTCCAGTGACAAGCCCAAATCCAGTCGCACTAAGGATGCTCCTCGGCAGGAGGGGGGTCTTGTCTCCTTGTACTGGGCGATTCTATAGTTAAGAATACAGAGAGGGGGGTCTCTGATGGATGTAAGGACCACACGGTGAGTTGCCTGCCTGGTGTGAAGGTTGCGGACATCACGTCTCATCTAGATAGGCTGGTACGGAGTGCTGGGGAGGAGGTAGCAATCGTGGTGCATGTTGGCACCAACAAAATGGGGAAAAGCAGCCGGGAGGTCATGGAAGCCAAATTTAGGTTGCTAGGTAGGATGCTGAAGGTCAGGACCCCCAAAGTAGCATTCCCAGAAGTGCTACCCATTCCAAGCGCAGGGCCAGCTGGGCAGGCAGAGCTCAGGAGTCTCAATGCCTGGATGAGACACTGCTATCGGGAGGAGGGGTTTAGATTTGTTAGGCACTGGGGAACGTTCTGGGACAAGCCAGGCCTGTACAAGAGGGATGAAATAGAACTTCAAGCATGAGTGTATGTGACAGTTGGTCCAGTAGAAAGAGAGGTGGGGAAAAGGGATCAAATAAGAGTCCTTTTGGAATTCTTTGAAAAGGCATTGACATAAAGCTATTTGCGTGTTCACACACTGCACACATATTAATCGCAGCTAACCTTACCATGTCCCTGGTGAGGCATGGCCATATGGTTATGGCTGCATTGCATGTCAGCAATTTAGGCAGGTACAGTACTATCTTGCCCAAAGTATTACCAAGTGAATTAATGATTGGAATGAAATTTAAGCTGGAGATTTCTCTGCTCATAGTTCAATACCCCAGCTCTGTCTACACCAAGGTATTTAGTCCGATGGGCATGGTGGCATGGGAAAAATTCATCTTCCTCTAGGTAGCGTGCAGTGGCCCTGATGGGGCTACTTGGACTTACGCTGCCAAAATTCAGCAACTGTGAGTGGCCAAATTAAGGTTGCCTGGGCTGGGAACATAGGTTAGAATCTGGACCCTGCCTCCAGGGCCCACCCCCCCTCCACTCTCCATCCTCCCCATTCAACCCTTCCCCCCACCCTGTTCCATTTCTTGCTGCCCACTTGAAGTCCCTGTGCTGGCCTTGCAAGGCCAGCCTTACCTTAGGGCCTCCATGCCTGGGTGCCAGCTCCGCAAGGCCAGCGCACTAATTGTGCACTGGCCAGTCTCAAAAAATGGTGCAATGAAACAAACGCTTTATGGTGCATTTGCAACATTCAAAGGCCAGCACAAGGGACTTTTGCCAGCACTCTGGATTGTGCTCTAATTGAACTCTCTTGAACAGTGCCTTCCCATTTCCCTTTTATACATTATATGTGTGCTGATTTGTCTTCTGCCCTCTTGCATAGTCCTACCAAGGGCAAACCCCATATATGTATGTATGTATGGATTACTTTAATAAGAATCCTGGATCCAATCAATCAATCAATCAATCAACAGGTACTTATATACCGCTCTTCAATACAAAGTTCACAAAGCGGTTTACAGGCAAATAGTAATTATAATAAAGTTAAATGGCTCCCTGTCCCAAAAGGCTCACAATCTAAAAAAAAAAAAAGGCAGAACACCAGCAACAGCCACTAGAAAGACTGCGCAGGGGTGAAGAGGGACAATTACTCTCCCTTGCTAAACATAAGAGGAACATCACTTGAAAAAGTGCCTCTTGCCCAATTATCAGGGGATTGAATAATTATTTATTTATTTATTATTAAATTTGTACCCCGCCTTATTGTGCCCGAAGGCACCCAAGGCGGCATTACAATATAGATATAAAAACAATATAACAATTCACAATTAAAAACAATTAAAACAGAATTAAACAATACAATCAAAAATTAAGAACACAATTAAAAACAAATTTAAAAACAATATAAATTAGATGGAATATAGTGTAAAACTTCCTGTGAGGCATCTAAAGACTGTAGGCAAGACAGAACGTTTGCTAATTGTTAAAAATAGAATGTTTCAGGAGAAGAACCAAGAGATGTGTCCTAACCATTAAGCAGGCTGCGGGCTTTACTCAGGGTAAGGAGATGAATGTTCCCTTACTCAGAGGAGACCCCCTGCCTGCTCACATCCAGCATAGTATTCAGTGGCTGCCATTTGGTGCTGGTGCCACCTGTGGATAGGGTTAGGCTGTAAAATGGAACATTTCAGGGGAAGAGCCTGAAAAGAGATACAGGCATGTCCAACTTAACCGGCACTCAACAAATGGTCAACAAATGGGTAACATTAAAACCTCTCCAGGGACATCAGAGGAGCATCTACAAAGGGGCCACACACAGCAGAGAACAAAAGGTCCTGCTAAGGCATCTCAAGCCCTGAGGGAAGGCTCTATCGGAAAGGTCAGGAAAATCTGTTCCAAATCTTCACAAACCTATTTGTTGTTCTTAATAAACAGCTTGTGTTTGCCTCAAAGCTTAGCTGTGTGATAGAAAGGTCTTGTGGAGCAATAAAAATGGCAATGTGCATAAGAGTGTGTTGTGAAATTGTTCCGGTTTCTCTCGGAACAAAAACTGAAAGTGCTCTTTTTTTCTAACATGTTTGGAGGCTTGGGGATCCCTTTGCAGTGCTCCCTAGAACCACACCAGACTCCAGTGTTGGAGGTGGGTAAGTGTGAAAAAAACCTCCCATCTCCAGCTGCAGCACAAACCTAGGGATTGAATTGCTGCTGTAGCCCCGCTCCTGCAAGGACTTAGGTGGTTTCCTCATCCCATGGAGGACTTCGGGAACCACTGTTATATATTATTTTTACTTGCACCCAATCACCTATGGGTCTCCATGGAAGCTATGCTAGACACTTTGCTGATGTAAATCTGAGAAGAGGAAAGGGGTGGGGTGGCCTGAGTAAGGGGATAGGATCTGATACATGCTGGTGCTGCTGCAGTTCCAGGACCCCCATGGATACCAAATTCTATGGATAATGAAATCTGTTGGGAGGGGGGTCTGCCAAGAGCCACAATTACTTACCTGGGAGCCAGGCCTCTGGAGATTACATGCAGCAGCCCAGCCTTCTCAGAAGCCTCGTGGACATGACTGGAAGGCAAGGTTTGTACCAGCAAACCAGAAATGTCTTCCTGTCACTTCCAGGAGGCCTTCTGAAGCTTTCCCCACACCTCAGGAGGCCTCCTGGATTCCACTGGAAGTAAAGGTACTTTTGGTCCCGTCCTGTGGTCTTCTGAGACCCTCCAGCCCCCAAATATTCAGATCAGTGGATACTGAACTGTCACCTGGAGAGCCCACTGTATGCAAACAAAAGGAAGAGATGTAAGGAAACAATGCTGGTTTAGCAGCAGCCTGGGGCAGATTAGCAAAACAACAAAATGCATCTTGTGCGTTCTAATGAAAATGAAGCTTCTTTTTAAGATCAATATCATGAGACAATCTTATTCGTGATATATCTACAAGGGGGAGGTGTGGCCTTGTGGTTGAGGTATTGTCTGCCTGAAGAAAGCTAAGCAGGAGTGACTCTGGTCATGCCTTGGAGGAGAGTCCAAAGCCAAAGCTGACAAGCCATTGTGAGAGGACATAGTTGCAAGGTATCACTGTGACCCATGAAGTACACTCAGCGATAAGCTGCAGTGAGAAAGAGGAGTTCTGAGATCTGCTGTCAAGAATGTATAACAGGTTGGCTAATAACAGCTGCTCCAACTGGAAGCTTGGAAGGCATACACAGCAAAGAGAATGATGACCATGCCATGAAGGGCTACATCTGAAAATGAAGGGTTCCATGAGTTTCTCAAAGAACATTAATTGTAAAAACTCCATTTGTAAAAATGGGTTTAGTGATAGCCTGCCTATGTGAACTGCCTTGATGATGGCACACATCTATGTACTGGCCTCTCTGACTCATAGAGTGGTTCAAAAGTGATTACGGTGGCCCTTGTGCCAGCCAAACTTTGCTGGCCTAACTGTATTGGCCTAACTCCGGGTTAGGATTGCACCCTCAGTGATGACGATGATATACAGGTTCTGCCTCCATATTTGTGGATTCATTGCAACACAATTTAGCTTCCTTGAGGGACTGGTGTAGGGAAACGTGGATCAGCAATAGCTGATCTGCACCTTTGAGTTAGGTGGGACCCATGGCAGCCTCCATTCCTTCCACCTCTGTGCTCCACAAAAAGCCCCATACAATGCTGCCTCCACCATTTTGGATATATGGAAAGTTTTTGGAAATGTGGACTTACAGTTTTATTTAGAGGGACTGTGAACTTGCTTTTAGCAGGCTAAAATGGAGTCCCTGCAGTTTGTGACCAAGGCAGGCTGGAGGGAGGCAAAGGCAGCGGCACAATCAGGATGAAGGGCACCCAAATTTGCCACCCTCTCACCCTCCTCTAGCAAAATCCACCACTGACGCAGCCTGCATCACCTGACCACATGGATAGGCCCTGGATAGGCCCCTGGTGGAAATGTTCAAAGGAGGAACTACCCATTGAGAGCCCAATCCTATATCATTTCTACATAGTTTGGTAGGTTCAATGTAGCCATCGTAGTTAATAACCACTGATAGACTATAGTTTACCATGAAGGTTTAGAATCCACTTTAAAAGTAATCTGGGCCAATGACAAAAAAATACCCAAACAATATCCAAACTTCCCACCAGGGGCATCACTAGGGTTGGCTGATTTGGTAAATCATAGTGTCATCCTCATTAACTTTATGTATTTTTGTTACTGTAGAAGAGTACAGGCCACACAACAAATCAGTATCCACCACCACCACCACCACCAACAACGGCCAAATTGATGACACTCAAACAACTGAATAGGAGTTCTAGAATTAGCTCTGATACATGGAAAAGGGAGTTGATATAATAACATTTTATTGGTTCCATGCTATGTCAAATAACACCTGATTGGCTCAGAGAATATGTAGGACACAATCCTAACCTACTTTCCAGCACAGGCATAGCTCTGCCAGTGGGGTGTGTGCTGCATCCTGCAGTTGGGGGGGATGTCACAGAGGCCTCCACAAGATAAGGGAATGTTTGTTTCCATATTTCAAAGCTGCACTGCCCTTACCCAAGGGCTGGAAAGTTGGTTAGGATGGCACCCTCAGTCTTACCCCATTTTTGATTTAAGAAAATCCACTTTTTGTTACATAAGTCAGTTATGATTTTCTGGTTATTTGGCTATAACTTTTGTTCAGACACAGATATTTTAATAAGGTCTCCTTAATTACATTCTGCCTTAAAATATACATCAAATGATATATAACATGATGGTATCATTCCTAAAATCCACAATTTTAGTGATTAGTGGTGTCACCACCACCACAGGGTGTAACTTTACTAACACCTTCTTGATTGAATGTTGTGTCTTAATAACATTTCATTGGCTCTTCAAACAATCAGCCTCATTGGTCCATTTGAGTTAAGGCAGTGGTATCCAAACCTTTTAGGCCGGGACCCACTTTTTAGAATGGCACTTGTGTCAGGACCCACCGGAAGTGATGACAGCTGTTTTGTTGGCAAAACGAGCCAGAATTTGGCCAGAAGCTTTTTGACAGCACCTGCTTTTATACTGTGCACTGGTCAAACATAGGTCTCCATTTTTCTGGAAGAAAAAACAGCCAAGTCAGACTCCAGAAAGAAAACAGATGTCTGTGCCCCCTGTTTCTTTTCATCTTGGAAAGTTGGAACCAGTCCTGGCATTCATAACACCACTAGCCAATTGCAGGACTCACCAACTCCTGGCTCTGTCTATATTTGGAAGATGGGCTTGTTCCTTTTTGTGATTCTCTGCATTGTTGCTGTTTTCCCAGCTTACCCCAGAGAAAGCCAAAGCTGAAAATGCCTCCCCAAGGGCCCCAATGCCCACACTAGGCTAACTAGTTTCCCCACCAGAGCTGCCTCAAAGATAGGCAAGAGGGAGGGGGTTCATTCACCCACAGGGCCTCCTCTCTTCCAGCAGCTTTGCTTGGGATCACCAGCTGGCCAGCCTTCTCCAGACTGCCCTCATCACTGGCTTAGCTCAAAATACCCTAATTTAGCACCAACAAATGATAGGCAGTCAGCTTGCCTAAGCCACAACTGCCTTCTCCACTTGGTGGTTGCAGGGGCTTGGCAGCCATACAACTCCCCACAGTCTTCTTACCTTCTCTAGCTAGTCCTTTAACCAGCCAGTTAAATCCATCAACTAGTCCTAATCTGTCCAGTCTATACCTACCTGGTGCTAATCACCCTTCCTTTATCCAGTCTTTTAAGGATCCATCCAGCACCTACCTGGTACTAAATTACTGTAGCTCCTGCCTCCAACTTTATACTGAGGCAGGCCAATCGGTGTCTGTTGTTGGACAGGCTTTAATTCATCAGCCACACCCATCTGCACCTGTGCTAACCTCCCTTCATAGCCAGAGCCCTCATCAGCCTGCAGCTGTGTTCCTGCTGCAGGCCAAGACCTTGGGGGTTAACCCTGTAATCCCTGGCTAATCTGGTACAAGGGGCCACTGCTGATACCATTCCCTATCTCCTTGGGGTATCTCCTGCCTTTTCCAATACGAATAGCCTAATCTTCACTGACCTTTCAACAGCAGAAGAGCGATGGAGTGTCTTGGCTGGGAAGGGACGTGCAGGAGGCAGAAGAGGGGAGGAAGGGAATGGCAGTGGCATTCCTACGTGGGAGAAACACTAAGTGTTGCAGAAGCCTGAGCTCCGGTGTAATGTGGCCAGTCCCTGTCACCTTCAGAACCATTTGCTGCTCTGAGGGCTGGCTCAGAGGCTTTGTTCTTCAAGCCTCGAATGGATCTGGAGACAAGGGGGGAGGGCCCAGAGCTCAGGTTCTTGCAACACGAAGCATTTTGATCCCCCTGGATGAATGCCACTGTGTGTGTGTGGCCCCTGCCTGGATCCTAACCATATTCTTTCCCCAGTCCCCTCTCCCTTACTCTCCTCAGTTCTGAGTCAGCAAAATTACGTTAGATGAAAAACAGCAACAGAGGAAAATCTTTTCAGGGGCACAAAGAAAACAGAATTGTCATGATTGGCTTCAATATGCAGTTTTTAGAGACACAGAGCATTCCTGATCCGGATCTGGAAGAAAAGTCCATCACAGGTTACAAGTCGTGATGGGTACGTGCAGCCTTCTGGTTCTAAAAGGACGCTACCTCAAAATGCAAGGGAGCGGCAACAGGATGCAGGCATCTTGTGTGTTCCCCGAGGCATCTGACGGGCCGCTGTGAGGTACAGGAAGCTGGACTGAGTGGGCCTCTGGCCTGATCCCGCAGGGCTCTTCTTAGGTTCTTAATCACCTAGCCAAAGAGTCGGAGGCACTGCCCATGCGTTCTGTCTTTGACCTGAGGCAGGCGACCCGTCTATGTCATGTAAGCCCCCTCGGGGGCCCTTCCCCAGTGCCCAACATTCATGCAGAGAGGTGCTGCCTTTGAAAGCACCTGGAAGACAGCTGGCCGTGGGAATGGCCTTGGGATTTTCATATCTGTTGGCCAGACGATGAAGCCATAACACCCCCCTCTGCATACTTCCCAACAGAAATCAACAGTATGTTATTAGCCACTGACTGTGTTCCGTGGGGCTTACTCCTGGGAAAGTGTGAGTGGGACTACAGCTTTTGTCCAGGACAACATAAGGCATCAGGACAACAGCAGAATTCTGTCAAGTACTATCCTCAGAGCTCTCTATACTAAAAACAAATGTCGCTAGGATACAGGCCAGGTAAGTGTCCAACTTTTGAAGTGCTACTTAGTAAGCTGGGGGGGGGCGTGGGCGGGCGGGGGTCACTCTGCAGTTCAGCGCTCGCTTTTCCTCCAGGCATTGTTTGCTGGCGCACCCGTCGTGCGCGGGGAGGGGAACAGCCCGGCGAACTCCAGAGAAAGCTCCGCAAGTTCGCGAGCGCGCGCGAGTGCTGCGAAGCGGAGCGGCTTCGGCAGGCCATGCCGGCGCGCTGGCTCAGGCGGTACAAAAAGGTTAGATTGACTGGAGTCGGCATGACGTCACTTTCTTGAAGCTAGGGGCACACTAATATGGCTGACTCAGATCATTGCCGCCAAGGAGGAGGATTGCCGCGAATTCACGGATAAAAATCTCCCTGCACGTGTGTAAAAGTTAATCTCAACCTCTTTAAGCATGCCTGCGTGTTCTGCATACGGGTGTGCGAATCGCTGTATGAAAAATGGGATTTTTGAAAAATGAGGAATTTAACCTTGCAATTGCATATCAACTCATAATAAGGTTACCAATAATGTTTCTACACAATCACACGTTTTTATTTTCGTAAGTTTTTATTTCAGGAGTAAACTATTCAGTCCTAAACAGTACGTGCAAAGCAATCTGAAATGCTTGGAATAAAGATTGTTTGGGGCCGCTAAGCCCGCCCTCTGGCTTCAATACTCTCCTATTAATTCTACAGGGATGCCGCCTCCAGTCAATCTAACATTCTTGAGGCGGTACAAAGGAGGTCCGTGCGCGCCTCCCTCGCTCCCTCCCGGCTCGGGGAGCCTCCGCGCAGCGTCTTCCGGCGCTGGCTGGGAGAGGCCGGGCGCGGAGGAGCCCCACGGCCGGCAACGCGCGTCAGAGGCGGGGCGCCTCGCCTCGCCGCCGTCCACCCCCCTCGCGCGAGGCACAGCCGCAGCACTGCCCGGCGGAGCGCTCGCCTCGGCGCCAGGCTGGGAGGGCCCCGCCTCGGCTGCTTTACGTGCTTCCGAGCCCAAGCTCCGTCCTGGCAGCATCTGCCGGGCGGCCCGGGAAAGAGCCCCCCCCGACCCTACGGTTCACCCAGAAGTCCGCGCCAGTGTCCAAGCGTCGTCGTCCCGAAGTGCCCACTCCCTCCCCGCCACAAGACCTGTGTGTGTGGGGGGGGCGTGTTCCCCATGCCAAGACTGCAGCCCCTTGAAGTTCCGCGGCTGCGCGCGCTCGTCCCTCCCTCCCAGCTGGGGTGTCGGGGGTGAATTGCCCGTGGACCAACTGGGAGGGGGCGGGGCAGGAGACCTTGAGGACCACCAGCTTGGGCCGACATTGCTGCCACCGTTGGCCCTGCAGACGCTGCGCTGGTGCCGGCGCCAGAAAAAGCGCTCTCACATGAGTACTGCGTGCGCAGGGCCGAGGCAAGCAGCTAGCGTCGGCCCAAGGATGCTTCTTGGATTGCGCCCTCAGATACGAAGTATTCAGAACATTCTGAAGAGGATGTGAAGCTCTTTCGACTTTTAAAAAGTGTGACTTTAAAAAACAATCATCCTTCTTTAATGATATGATTTCTGACGGGGGGGGGGGAGTCCTGACAGGTGGCCATACCTAAAAAGGGGGTCCCGATGCAAAAAGGGTTGGGAACCACTGACCTAAGACCTGGGGGTAAGCCTTTTTGGTGGGGAGGGGGAATAGGAGTCATGATCCTCTTTGGGTCACTTTGGGTCATGATCCTGTTTGGCTGAAAGCCCCAAGGGGGTGACCAACAGCTTGTTCCCAATTAAGCAGGCCAACTCTGTGCATGTTAGCACAGAAAACAAACAGCATGTGAATTTTGCTACCACTGGCAATAATAGGACATTTATTAACATCAGAAGGGCAACCCCCCCCCCCCCCGCCCCCCAAGAAGCTCCCACTCCTTTTGGCCTGCAAGTGCTGCTGGGAAACAGGCAGACACTGGAAGTCAGCTGAAGGATGATTTGCAGTACTAGAGGAGAGACTAGCAGAGCTTCTGCCTTGAAGAAATCCCTAGATTTTGTCTGGTTGCAAATCCCACTTGAGTTGACACAGTTGTTTTCCTACAAATGGAATAACTGCACACTTGGTTTGGGGCTCAGTGTGTAAGCAGCTACCAGGACGTGATTGAGACATGCAAAATTATTCACGGGAGGGATAGAGTCGACAGAGAGAGGTTCTTTTCCCTCTCTCACAACACCAGAACCAGGGGGCATCTGCTAAAACTGAGGGTTGGGAGAGTTAAAGAAAGTACTTTTTTACTCAGCGGGTAATTAAGCTGTGGAACTCCTTGCCACAGGAGGTGGTGATGGCATCAGGCCTAGGAGCTTTTAAAAGGGGATTGGACAGATTTCTGGAGGAAAAAGATGGGTTGTGCAACCTGATTATGTCAGTAATAGGCTACTTCAAAATGCCAGGTGCAAGGCAGTGGCAACAGGATGCAAACATCTTGTTGTGCTCCCTGAGGCACCTGGTGGGCCACTGTCAGATGCAGGATCCAGCAAGGCTTTTATGACGTAATCATGATTACTTCCAAGGTCCCCCCCACCCGCTTTTTTTTTCCTGTTAAACATCAGTTGAAAAGGGTCATGCATTCTAGCCTCAATGTAAACATTCCCATAGAATTATTTGTCTGCTCTCATCTCCTCATCTGCTCTCACTGAAAGGTATAGGACAGATGAATGTCCTGTTTGATGGCGGGCCTAGAGCCAGGCTCTTCTTCCCCTTACCTGAAGGAAAAAATATGTGGTAGAATTCACCCCCCAACCCACAAAGCAGAGATTGGTAACCAAATACATTTTACAAATGCAGCTCCTGATTCAATGTTGAGAATCATGGGTACACCTTTGAAGAGCACAATACTAACCTGGAATATATTTGTAGGAATATATATTTTTTATTTAGCAATTCTTCTTACTACTTATGAATTTACAGTCCCGTACGCGAAAATCCGTTACAAGGAATACAATATCTGAGTGTTGTATTCCTTTTCTCTCCTTTTCTTTTACGTTATTGGAGAAGTGGTTCCCTGGTTCCATGGCCAAAATTTACTCCGTTTTGTTTTTGACATTCTTTCTTTCTCATACCTTTGTAATGCATTAATTTGAAACAAAATTAGTTCAACCGAATTATTGATTTTACTCTCTTTTCCAGATTTAATTTCCCTACTCCTTTGAAATGTTAATGCCAATACTACTATTAAATGTATAAGCTGTACGGTTGACCAGGGAACGCTCCAATATGTTGTTGCAGGGATCTGTTCTTGAGTACTTTTCCTTTTCTTGGTTGTCTTCTGTCTTGGTCCTTTGAAAAAAGGTGTTTCATTACTTCCAGATACAATACTTTCCCAGTTCTGTGTGGCCAAATCTGGCCTAGCCATTTTTCCTGCCAGTTTTTTCCAAGTCATCTTGGCAGTAATACAGTTGCTTACAAAATGTTCAATTGTCTCTTTATGATGTTGTCCAGTTCCGTCTGTCTGCCTTCTGCAAGCTATACGAAAACAGGATTGATCAACCAGCCACGGCTTGGCTGCTTGGATCCCATAAACCTGATGGTATAACCGCCATCTTAAATCCCAAAGGTAGAATGGTACTCTGTTACATAAGAACATAAGAAGAGCCCTGCTGGATCAGGCCAAAGGCCCATCTAGTCCAGCTTCCTGTATCTCACAGCGGCCCACCAGGTGCCCCAGGGAGGCATGAGACAACAAGATGCTTGCATCCTGTTGCCACTCCCTTGCACCCAGTACCAGTAGCCCGGGTTGTCTTTGAAATATTCAATTGGGAATTCTGGTTGTCTTAAATAATTACACATCATAATTTTTCCTTTCTTTTTTTCTAAATTTGGTTCAAAATAACATTTTTCTAATACATATTGATACAGTTTCTTTTTTGTAATTTTTACTGTAGTGCCTTCCTCTTTTAACATTTTCAATTCTATTTTCCATTTTTTTACATTGCCATAAATGTCATGCAAATAGTCGGGTCCAATACACTTCATTGTTTCAGTCACATTATAGGAAAAGCTTTCTAATTCCCACCATTTGTCACGCCAAGATTTCCCCTTCCACCCTAAGGCAAAAGCAATTAGCCAAAATTTAATATCTGCTTTATTTGTATTTTGAAATTCTAACTGTGCCCACCTCCCAAAGTTGAATGATAAAAAGGTCACACAAAAATAAGGACCTATGGCTGGGAGATCTAATCCTCCATCCACAACAGATCTAAATGCTGTTGCTCTTGCAAGTGGAAAGTGAGCTGTTCCCCATAAAAATTTAAAAATCAAAGTATCAACTTCTTTAATCACCCACTGCAGGGGAGGGTAAACAGCTGCTGTATTTGTCATTACAGGCAAAAGAGAGGTTCTTACATAAATTGCCTTCTGATAGACTGTTAAGGTCCAATTTTTCCAAAGCTTAATTTTTTCTGTTACTTTCTCTATCCATTTTTTCCAGTTAACTTGTCATCCATTTTTTTCTACTGAAAAATAAACTCCTAATAATTTTACATATTCCTGTGTTTCCAAATGTGTTACTTTTTTCTCAGATCCAATTATATCTTTCATTGGTATCACTGTCATTTCATTTTTTAAAGAAATTAGAAAACTCTTCTGCATATTTAATTTCGCCCCCGAACATCTTTCATAGTCATTAAACAACACAATAAACCTTTGAATTTCTTCTTCGTTTTTAACTAAAATAGATACATCGTCTGCATGAGCTACGAGTTTTACCACCACTTTACTCTCTTTTAATGTACCTTTAGCTATATTCTTTCCTTTATGTCCTGAATCAGGATTTAAGTTTTCTTTACTAAATAATCCTAGTATGGTTGGTATTGATAAACATATACCAGATATACCTTTATCCAACTGAACTTTAGCCAATATGGGATCTAACGCTAAGATGTATAGCAAGGAACTTAAAGGGCAGTAAGACAAGGGAACTTGTCTTACTCCTGATAAAAGAGGAATTTTGTTACCACACCACCCATTAAACTGTGGAGTCACAGTTGCACCTTTATATAAAAACTTGACAGTGTCTACAAAATCTGATGGTATTTTTTTTCCACAACATCACTTCCCATAAATAATCATGGTGGATGTTGTCAAAAGCTTTTACTTGGTCAAGTTGTGCCAGATTACCTTCCCATTTTCTTTTGTTGACTAATTGAAAAATTTCTCTAAATAAACATAGAGAATCTGTCATATTTCTCCCTGGTATAGCATTAGTCTGGCACTGTACAACTATTTTATTTGCAATCTTAGATAGGCGTTCATTTAAAATTTTTGCTACAATTCTGTAGTTGACATTTGTAAGGGCAATTGGTCTCCAATTTTGTGCAAGCATTAGATCTCCTTGTTTCGGGAAGAAGGTCAGTGTCCCTTCATAAAAAGATTTGTTCCATCTACGCTGCTTCAAACCAAAATTTAAAACTTTGGTGAGAGGTCCCACTATCCAATCACTAAAAGTTTTGCAGAATTTCCACCCGAGTCCATCTGGCCCCAGGGCAGACTTTCCTCTTCCACTTATTATCGCCCTTTTAACTTCATCCTCAGAAATTGGGTGAATGAGTGTCTGCATATCTTCTTTTTGAAGTCCTTGGTACAGAGCACCTAGATCTTTCTTTGATAAATCTGTTAAAAAAGCTGTTGTATCCTTCTGTTCTATTTGTTTTAATGAAAACAATTTGTGGTAATAGGTTTCCATTACTGCCACCATTTCTTTCGGATGGAATTTCATATTATCTGCCTCAGTTTCCCTCAGTCCACCACATTCCATAGCTGTCCTTGGGCTCCTACTTTTAGCCCACTGATCTACGTCCAAGATCCCCCCTTTAGTCCTAAATTGCTTATAATTGCATCTCTTTTCCCTTTGCTTTCTTTGAAAGTCTGCAATAATTTCTTTAGATCTTTCATAGTGCCCTCATTTGTAGGGAGACTCTGGTTGGCATTATAGTGGCACCTTAAAAACAGACCGACAGCTCTGTGATATTGTGCAATCTCCTTTACAAAAGTATGCTTTTCATACCTTTTGCACCTACTTATCACAGTCTTTTTTAATCTTTCCCACCATTTAAGAAGATCATCTGGGTACAGATCCAGCAAAGATAACATTTCTCCCAAAGTTGACTCTATCCTTTCTTTATATTGATACTTGTCCAAATTATTAGGCTTTAGTTTCCGTAGAGGTTTCCCCCTTGGAAAAATGTGACCGATAGCACATTCAAAAACTAACATCCCATGGTCAGACCATGGGGTAATCAAAATACGACATGTCTGAACCTTCAGTTCTTTTGGTGCCCATAGACGGTCAATCCTACTTGCAGATTTAGTATGATAATAAGTAAACCTAACTCCTTGCATTGGTGGGTATTTACTCAAATAAACTTTTCTACAGGTAACCGGAAAAAAATCTAGGTCATTAACCACCTCTAAGGCTTTATCTTGCAGGGTTTTTTGAAGTAGAAAATTCTGTAACATTCTTTCTTCAGGAGCTAAAACTTTTGAATATTGCTTTTTTGTTTCTTGTGTCAGATATGAGATCCTGTCTGAAACTCTAGATCTATTATTAAAGCCCCCCCCCCACCACCAACAAACTCCTCTTTGTGACACAGGCATCTTTTAGTTGTGTCCACAGTTTTTTCCGTGCTGCCATTATGGTTGGAGCATAGAGGGCACATATGCGGAAACCCTTAACCTCTGTTTTGCCATTGGATAAAAGTTCTTTCAATGAGAAATCAACCACTAATAGTCTTCCCGGGACAGCCTCTAAAACAAAATCAATAACCATTTTTCCTTTTGTTTAAACAGTCCCACCCTGTCTTTAGTGTCTTCACCATAAGACCAAAAGGATGGACCTAAGTTCCTCTCCCTCTGAGCAAAATTCTGATCTTTCTGACTGGTAAAATGAGTCTCTTGTAGTACGTAAATATCTTGATTTAAACTTGGTAATTTGGATAAAATTTCAATTTGTCTTTTTGGAAGTTTCAATCCTCCGGTGTTCCAAGTTAAAATTTTAAGTTGGGCCATAGCAATTATTAAAATTTATAGGAATAATAATATAACTAACAGTACTAAGAAATAATAGTAATTGTTACAATCTTGGTAATTTTTTCCTTCATATATTAAAGTATAAACTATATATTAATCAAAGTTTTAACTTTCCCCCAGAACTTTTTCAGATCCCTGTTTCAGCTATTTTGAGTCAGGCATACCCCTTTCATGCTCTTTAAAATTATTCATTTCTACCTCCTCTGATAGAACCAGAGGTGTAGCCCTACTTGTAATTTCTATTTGAATGTCTGGTGGTTCCGGTGGTTCCGGTGGTGTCAGATCTGGAAATTCAGTGAAATCTGTCAGGTCTACAGTGTTACAGTGTTTTATTTCACTGACCTGATCCAGTCCCTTTTCTTGTGTTCTCTCCTCCTGGATCTCTTCTTCATTTTCTTGCTGTCCAGCTGTCTTGTCAAGATTAGCCTCTACAGAATGTATTCTTCCTGCTATTTCTTCAGTCTCTGCTTTCCTTTGTGCGATAGACTCTTTTAGGACTTTTCTTTGACTTGGTTCCAGAGTTTGATTCCATTTACATTTGAGATTGTCTAGTTCTATATACTTATCTTCTTGTTCCATCTGCAGTTGGTATACTACTTCAACTGCCGCATCTCCTCTTTGTATCATCATCTTTCTTTGTCTTCTGGCTGACTTTGTGTTAGCACCTTGATTTTTAGGGAAAGAAAGGCTCTGACTACCTTCTGTCCCTAAGGTATCCACTTCTATGTCTGATGTGTCTCCTGAGTCATTTTCTCCTGTAGTTTCTCCTTCTGCAAATGATAGAGCCTGGAATGCATTTTGTTCAAACATAGCATCCGCTGAGGAAACAGCTTGCCTGGAGTGCATTTTCTGGGTTTTCTTGCCTGCTTTCTTTTGTTGTACATCTTTCCATTCAAATGGGTCCTCTTCTGACCTGCCAGGCTGCTGATATTCTTTCCTTGAGGTATATTCTTTTGTGTTCCTTCCAGCATGTTTTTCTGCTCTTCTGGTCTCTTCGAAATCACTCAGATGTTCTTGTGCTCTGCCTGTTGCGGACTCAGGCTCTCCTAAGTGTGATTGGCGTGCCTTCTCCTCCCACTTTTTACGGTCTTGCTGATTATAATACGCTTTTGGGCATCGATAATAGACATGTCCAATTTCCCCACAAAGATTGCAACATATACCTTTTCGGCATGCTGATGCGTCATGGCCCCTTTCTCCAGACCTGGAGCATAATGTAGTTGAGCAGAATTTCCTAATGTGATCATATGCACCACAGTGATAGCAGGCTGATCTCTGTCCACTTTAGCGTGTCATACCACGGTCCGACCCCAAAAAGAAATATTTTGGTATTTGCATGACACTGTTTTTAAAGGCAATTACCATCCGGTATTCGCCAGTCCAAATACCATCTTCATCTCATTTCTTTTCTGGGCCTAATAGTACTCTTGCATACCTGGAAATCCAGGTTTCAATGTCCTCCACAGGTATGGTTGTGGTTCTCAGAATGATTGTTAGCACCTTGGTATCGCCTCGAAACAGCGGCACCATGTCATAGTCCTTAAAACAGGATTCATCCTTATCCCTCAAGGCCTTGCAATCTAGCCAGAATCTTTGATATGATCTTTCCGTGGCTAAGCAGAAATCTATTTCTTTAGACACAGGCAATTGTATTACTGCTACAATATCTTCTCTTGTATTGGGAAGAGAGGATAGTCCTTTAGCATGGTCTTTATTAAGTACTTCCGTGTCCCTTTTTCAGGGTCTGTCCCTTTATAACTAAATCTTATGACAAACCTCTTTTTAGGGTTCCTCTGTTCTGACACCTTCCCATTAATGTTATTCCAATAAGCTTCTTCCTCATCTTCAATATCCCGTCTGTTTAGAGGAGCGTGCGTGAAGCGTTGTCTTCCAGTTTGGGGTCCTCTTCTTCCTTCCATTCCAGTCACTTTAGCATATGTCTTTACCTGGCCTAAGTATGTAACTCTGTCAGGGTCATTCTTTTCCACAGATGGCTGTGGAGTTTGATTCCCCTGTTGATATGAAATAGCTGCCTCTCTATCGCTTTGCTGTGATGCAGAGTCTTTTCAAGGTCGAGTCCCTTTAGTTTTTGGCCTGGTTTCTTCCTCCACTATATTCCTCTTAGCCCGCCCCTCTGATTGCCTGGGGTTCAGAGTTTGCCACTCCATACTCACTGGGCCTTCAGGAGGGGGGGCTTCTGTCCAGTCTTTACTTTTTCTGGCCTTCTTCTTCTTTGGAAAATCCATCTCTGTTGCAAAACCTTCCCCAAGTGACTCTTCGCCTCCAGTGGTTTCTCTTGTACCAGGCCTGGAAAATTTGTGCTCCTCGTCATCTCCAGATATCTCTTCCTCAGTATCCACTGGTGGTTGGTCTAGTTCTTCTAATTTTGAGTCTGACAAATCTTGGGATCGTTGCTGTTTCAGTATTCTCTGTCTTTGTTTCAGTCCATCAATGACAAAACGTATCCTTTCCTTGAAAACAGAGGTCTGCACAATTGGCGATCCCTCT
>JAJKFI010000051.1:8930192-8954190 GCA_029204185.1 Lerista edwardsae | reverse complement strand
AAAAAATAAAAATACTACCTCATAAAAAATACACTTAATAGCCTAGAAGTGAAAAAGAATTCCTCTCATATTGACAACTGCTTGTGTTATACATTGAGAGATTTTAATGTAATTTTCCTACATATTTATCTGATTTTTGCCCACCCTCCCCTTTTTTTCTTTCCTTCCCGTTCACACTTTATTTTTGGTTGTGTAGATTTCAAAAAATAAGTCTGTCAAAACAGTGCAATCCGAGTTCAAATAGACAGCAAGCGGCATTTCGTCCGGTATGTTCAGTAATATAATTACGCGGAATTAAACTTTGGAATTGCATATTAACTCATAATATGGTTACCACTGATGTTTCTCCACGATCACACGTTGTTATTTTCGTAAGTTTTTATTTCAGGAGTAAACGATTCAGCTCTAAACAGTACCAGAAAACCCATTGGAAATGCTTGGAATGAGCAATGTTTTGTACTTACAAACATGGCCGCTAAGCCCGCCCTCGGCTTCAATTCTTCTCTATGAAATGTTAAGGGAGGGCCACCGGTTGGTTCAACCCTCTCCCTGCCTTCCCCCAGCCTTCCCCTCCCCAGGAAGCCTCACCACCGATAGGTGGTAACACTTACTGTTGGCCACTCCAGTGGTGGGTCTTCCCGGCACTGAGGCCCAGCACCAAAGGCCGGAGTTCCTTACAGCACTTTTACCCCACCCAGCACCGACAGCATGAGCGTCCCGCAGGACTGGTTAACAGGATTGGGCCCTGAGTTACTTTTAGTGCAGTGTTTGGATTGTGTGTGTTTTTCCCATTCTATCCCCTTGTCTCTTAGCAATCATTTCTTTAACTCATAGGCACACCCTGATCTTAACAGTGCCTTTTGCAGCAATATGCTAAATGTAGGAACAATTGTGTCCACCAGAGGGCTCACAATTTTTCTAATAACTCTGGTCATTATTCAATTTCTTATGTCAGACTTTCCCAAACATATAACTCAGGTAAACAAACATACATTTACATGTCTAGGAAACAAGGAGAAAGCACACACACCCAAAAAAAATAAATATGGGCAAACATGTTATTTCCTACTTAACAGTTATTAGTGAAACGGCAAATGCCAATATGATTATTTGGGTGAAACTGAAGTTATATCGGAATAATTTCATTTCAGTTGCTTACTCAGACAACATCTCCAAGAAAGCTAAAGGGGGGAAAAAGAATCCAATATAACCATGCAAGAGAAGGTTGAAAGGAAAAATGTGAGCAGGCATTGGTATAAATTCTGATGTGCTGTAAACATTCACCACAGAACATTAAAAGAGCTTTATCAGACCAAAGGTCCATCAAGTACAACAATCTGTTTCACATAGTGGCTAACCAGCTGCCTCCAAGAAGCCCACAAGCACAACATGAAGGCAGTAGCCTCTCTTTGTGGTTGCCCCCCAGCAATTGGCACCCAGTGATATCTAGAGGTACTACAGGGTATCATAACATGGAGGTTCTACCTTAGGTGACATTGCTAATAGGCTAGCCCTACGCATTGATAGAAATACCATCAATGAATTTGTCTGCCTCCCCTTTTAAAGACCAGTGGCCAGTTTTACACCTCATGGTAGCAAATTCCGTAAGTTAATTATATGTTGTATAGAGAAGTGTAAGAGAAGACAGAAACTGAAGGAAGAAGAAACTGAAACTCTCAGGTATTAAAAATTGTCTCGTTTACAGCACCGGGGTAAGGGCAATGCAGCTCTGAGGTAAAGGAACATTCCCTTACCTTGAGGAGGCCTCTGTGACTACTACACTGCAGAATGCAGAACCGGCCTCATTGGCACAGCTAGTGCTGGAAAGTTGGTTAGGATTGTGCCCTAAATGACCAGGTCAACAGGAGATGTTTAGTCGGGGCAGGAGGTTTAGTCAAGGGGCAGGAGGTTTAGTTGAGCGGGTTAAAGCCTCCATTGCCTGAAGATAAGATCCGAAGGTCACCTGTTTGAGATCACCAGAAGCTTCCGTGAGCGGCAGACCTTGAGAATTGCGACTGATAAGAGCTGAGCTGTCTCCAGCTGCCTGTGAGAGAGGAGTTGTGCTGGGCCAGCTGTTTCTTTGGTGGGAGCAGAGAAACCGTCTCTATCAGCCAGCAGGAAGGCAATTGTGCAGCCAGAAAGAAGGACTAGACCACGAAAGTTCCATCTGTATGTTGTTGTAGTTCTTGAAAGATAGAACTTCTTTGTAATTTGTAAAAAAACCCTTGGGGGGGTTAGAGAAATAAAGCCTGCCTATGTAAACCACCTTGAATTAAAGTCAGAGGAGCAATCTAATGACCAAAGAAAGGCGAGATATAAATACTAGCGTCATCATCATCATCATCATCATTATGATGATGATGATGATGATGATGTTCAATTGCTCTCAGGCAATTGAGCAACGATGTAGCTCTCAATAGAACCACATGCCACAAGGAATGGTGCAGTTGTAGCTTTTCCTGTCCCACTCTTTCCCTTTTGACAGCTTCCCTGTCCACCTTCCCTGAACAAGCAGGACTCTCGTGTTGCCTATGACAAGTGTCCACAGAAGGAGAGCGGCAGGAAGCAGATGAGCCATCTGAACCTTTAAATCAGCTGCTGAGTGGGAAGATGAGGCAGCCAGAGCTTCTGTTTTACCGCTCTGTCTGCTATAGCAAGCAGGACTCCAGGTTTGTTCCTCAGCAGGCTGGGAAGGGAAGAGGCAAAAGGACTTGGGAATATGAACTCCTCTCATCCCTAGTCATCAAGGAGGTATCTGTGGGTTGTAATCTGGCAGCTAGAGAAGCTGTGGCAGCATCATTGCTTTCATGGCCAGGGTGCTGTTAAGAATGGCAGGGCCTTGCAGCTTGGCCACTTTCTGGGCCAGTGCTGGTCTCTCTCTGAGAGCACAATCCTAACCTGAGTTAGGCTGGCACAGTTAGGCCAACAAAGTCTGGCTGGCACAAGGGCCATCATAAAGTATGTTTAGGCCACACTTGCAATCAGGGAGGATGGTGCATGTCTGTGTGCTGGCTTCTCTGACTCTGAGAGTGATCCAAACATACTTTACAGTGTCCTTTGTGCTGGCCAAACTATGCTGGCCTAACTGTGCTCCTAACCTAATTAAGTAAACTAGCCTAACCTAACTACAGGTTAGGATTGCGCCCTCAATCAGGAAGCCCTTGGGGCAGTGATGTCATGCAGGGGGTACACGGGGGTACGCGAGTACCAGTTCCTAGGATTATGGCTGGCCCCGTCCATTCGCCCGCCCACTCGTCGACTCTGCCCCCTGCAACGTTTGAATTTCCTGCACGTTTGAGTTGCCTGCATGTTCTCAGAGCCAGGCAGGCAGCGAGCGGAGCCTTGCCTTGCCTTGCCACTGAAAAATGAGCTGCTCTGGGGTTTTGGAACTGTTGGGTCACTTTAACATGATGCCAGGCCTCCTTAACATGTTCTGGGGGTGCTGTGGAATACTGTTGCAACTGTTGGGTCAGTTTAAAATTGTCTGAGGCCTCAAAAAGGGCTTTTTTCATGTCACTTCCTGCCACGACATCACTTCCGGCTTATGATGTCACTTCCGGTGGGCGGGTCCCGACATGTGCCAAACAAAAGTGAGTACCTGTTCTTAAATCATTTAGATGACACCACTGCCTTGGGGGCCTTTTATACTTTTCTGCTTCATTCATCATGTCCACCTTCTTTATTCCTTCCACAGCTATTTAGGTTGCTCTCCTCTCCATGTCTTTACCTCTGTTTCTTACTAGCCGTACAACCAGAAGGTAATATTTCAAAAGGGGTTTTAGGTATCTGTGTGGCTGACAAAATGTATCCGCCTGGCTTACGTTATGACAAGAAGCATAATGTATCTGTAGGTAGCAGACAGGAGACTGCTTGACCTCTAGTCTTCTGTGCCGAGTCATCTTTTTCCTCCCCGCCCTCCATCATGTTGACAATGGTTTCTAGGAAAAAATGCAGACCTTCAAACATTAGTAAATAAATCTCTTATCAAATATCACACAAGATCTTTTCAGACCATGATAAGATAAAAAGGGGACGAACTTGCCAAGTCCAGAGGCTGCCACTGTGGAAATGTGAAAAGTTTAAACTGGCTACAGCAGAAGTCAACGCATAGAGTCCTCTCTGGATCTGAGATTTCTTGGCTTGTTACAAGAGACCCCATGAAGGTAAATCTTTAAAAGTTGCAGAGAAGAGACTATTCTGCCAAGCAGGGCTTCTCTGGTCATTATAGCAGTAGAAACTTAAGTCAAGAAACTGATGTGGGAGGAAAGGACTAACCCCCTACCCTACTAACACTGTGTCCTCAGCTCAAAGTTTAGGACACTTAAGCGCCTTTTAATAACAAAAGGAAAAAAAATGTACATTATATCTACTTTGGCCTTTAGGTGAAGTTGCCATAGTGACTCAGACTATTGGTTCATCTAGCCCAGTTGGGTCTACACCGACTGGCAGAGAGAGAGATAAGAAGACACCTGCAAAGCAAGGCCTCCGGAGTCATTCCTTATCATTTCCAAACCATGGGTCAGGACCTATCACTGGGTCACAGCCAGAGGCAGATCTACAGGGAGGGCAAAGCTCTAAGTGTTGCAAGAAGCCTTCCCCTGTCATGTAAATCCCTCCTCTCCCTTGCTGCTGTAGCCAGTAAGCAACGCCAAGATCTTGCTGTTCCCTGTGAGGATTGGCTAACACGGTGCAGGAGAGGAGTGATTGCCACTGCAAGGTAAGGCTTCTTGCAAAACTTAGAGCTTTGCCCTCCCTTAGATCTGCCTGTGGTCACAGCCCAATTTATGACCACCGTAAAGCCTGTTTGGACCACTCCTCGAAGTCAGGGAGGATGGTGCACGTTTGTGTGCATGAAGGTGGACCTGTATCTTGGTGACAGAGTAGCTGCTTTGCATGTTGAAATTCCCATGTTCAATCTCTGGCATCTCCAAGTAAGGCAGAGAAAAATTTCTCTATGAAACCTGAAGAGCCATTGTTAGTGGCACAAGTCCTCTGTTGAACAAAGGAAAGGCTCCTATATCTTTAAGTGTGGTAGTCTCTTCCTTAAGTGTGGTACTGTGATTGGAAATATATAATAAGGTTTAGGAGGCTTGCTAAAGTCTGGACTAGGCAATCAAACTTGCAAAACCAAATGAATTCTGGTCAGTCTGCTGTTGGCCTTTTCTTTTAGACTTTGAATCATTGTTACCAAAGAGTCTGCACTGAGCTAAAAAAAAACTGGTGCTAAGGCTTCTTGAAGGTGTCGGTCATATGGCAAAGTAAATGTAGACATGGTTCTCTCTGGTAGGCCTCTTTAGAACTCGCACTAATAGAAAAGCTCAGGAGGCAGATGAAACTAGTGAAAGACAGATACAAAATGCGTAATGATAAGTATTTGTGCAGGGCTACTTCCAGGTTTGTGCTCCTGATAGGCCCCTGCCTGCACATTTGTAGGGTTGCGAGGGGCCTTAACTTGTCACCAGTCTTTCTGTTACTTATTTTACCACTGCTGCAGATAATGATACTCGCAACAAAGTGACTAGCAGCTGCTGTGTAGGGAACTGGAAAATATAGCAATCCTCCAACAGGGGCTATTTCCCCTCAAAATGCACTGAAATGGTATTATGTCTGAGGTAATGTGTGAGAAACAAAATGGCAGCTGCCAGAGCCCAATACTCTTGGGGCATCCAAGGGCCCTGTGGCCTTGACGACACTTCAGTGATACTGGGCCTGTGTTAGAATAGTGTTTACAACTGACTAGAAGAAAAAATAGCCAAGACTCTCCCTGTCCCTTTGATAGAGATTCAGTATGCAGAAATGTCATAAAATGCAGAAACCTGAACGTGGTACAAGCCACAGATACCTAGGACTTCCTCCCTCACATGTGTTGACAATGCAGGGCTTAGGAAGATGGGATTCCTGTGACAACATTTGTGTGCTTGCAGAATGTATTTCCTGTATTCTCACATAGATAGCAACAGAGAGAACTGGCAATGTCTCACAGCTTTCAAACTTGTGATCATGCAGTGAAACTGATGGGTAATGGGTACAAGACAAACAAAAGGAAATATTTCTTCAAACAAAGGGAAATATTTATTCATAAAACCCGTACCATTGCTTGATACCATCAACAGCTTCTAGTGTTCCAGATTTGCATTGGGCGATCTCCACTAACTATCACTAGGATTTTATCAATGCGAATAACTGAGAACCATTTTGCTTGAAATGTGGTACACAAAAATTGTAAAAGCAAAAAAAAAAATCAACTTCTAGAATTCAGTACCACAAGATATCATGATAGCCATTACTACTGGTATCTTTCAGGAGGATAAATGTTTGCCAAATACTGTAGTTAGCTACAGTTAGGATGTTTTCCCCATCTAAGAATGGAAATGGCTGCTTACCAACTACTAGAGATGATGGTGATATAGCTGCTATCACCATCATGTTCTGCCTGTGAGCATCCCCAAAGCATCAGTCTGGCCACCATTGAAGTTGGTATACTGGTACACTGGACCTTTACAATGCAATCCTATGCACGTTTATATGAAGTAAATCCTATTAATCTTGTTAATGGGGCTTACTGCCTTGTAAGTGTGCACAGAATTGCAGGCTCAGTCTAATCCAGCAAGGTAATTTCTATGCTCATAAAAGTGTAATACGAATAAAAGGTAAAGATTTCCCCATGACCAAATGGTCTAGTCGTGACCGACTGTAGGGGGCGGTGCTCATCTCTATTTCTAAGCTGAAGAGCCAGCGTTTGTCCAAGGACAAGTTTCCATGGTCTTGTGGCCGGCATGACTATATGCCAAGGCACACGGAACTCTGTTACCTTCCCACCGAAGTGGTACCTATTTATCTACTTGCATTTTTACATGCTTTTGAACTGCTAGGTTGGCAGGAGCTGGGACAAGCGA
Organism: Lerista edwardsae; assembly: GCA_029204185.1. Classification (NCBI taxonomy): domain Eukaryota; kingdom Metazoa; phylum Chordata; class Lepidosauria; order Squamata; family Scincidae; genus Lerista; species Lerista edwardsae. Next base: position 8,947,294 of record JAJKFI010000051.1, on the reverse strand, counting down.
CGGGAGCTCACTCCATTGCATGATCTTGAACTGCCAACCTTCCAGTCAGTAAGCTCAACAGCTCAGCAGTTTAACCCGCACCGCCACCATGTCCCTGAATATGTTATATGTAATGTGTAACAATGTACTATGAATACAAGTAAGCAATTATCATATTATAGGAGGACCTGAAAACTTAGGTTTAGTTCCTCCGTCAGCCACAGATTCATTATATAGCTTTTGGCAAACCACTCTTTCAGCCTGTTGTCCAGCTGTAAAATGCCAGCAGTAGTGACATTTTCCACAACATTAAGGCTTAAGAGTAGTAACAAAAATGCAGTGAATTCTGCTCTGAAAGAAACCAGGTCATTTGGGGTCATTTGCAAGCATAGTTTCATCTACCAAGCCCCCAAACAAAAAAGATAACAATACCAATTGTGTCTATAACATTGCATCTTTATGTCCTTGATTATTAAGCTCTGAAAGTCGAGTGTACATTATAAATAAGCAGCTGTCTTGGAGCACGTTGCAAGCCACTAACAGAGTTGATGGATTTGAATGACATCATAACTTAAAGAGAACACACTGCGGGCCAGCTGGTGTAATATATAATGTACATATTTGAGAGGAGGGAAATAAAGATGCAAAAGGCATGTATCTCCTGTCAGAAGGCATGTGTTATAATGGCAACATTAATTTTTGCTCACTAGGGTTGCCAGCTTATTGCACCTGTGCTTTTAACAACAACTTGATCTGCAGACATTAGCAGGTTATAATACTTATGGCCATGCCATGAGACTCTTCACCTACTGATCCCTGCTGCTCTCAAAGATACAGGATCTAGCCAGTTTTCTCTAGTCAGTGGGCAACCCTATCTTCTATCCATGCTGGTTTATTCATTGTCAAATGGATTAAAGTATCACAAAAGTATAGTAATAATTACCCTCTCATAGGAGATTTTTAGGAAATTATATACCATATGCTAAATAACATTGCAGAGTGGTTGCTTATAGGTTAGTCAAAGTTAGAGCCCCTCACAAGCATTGCATAGAAATCAGACTGCAAAATTCTGATTTGGGGCTTAATGTTAGCAGGGGCTGGTTATGGCAGCTGCTCAAGGTGCAGACATGTCCTGGCTTCTCAGCTCATACAGTGCAAAGATGTACAAGATGATATGGGAACATGCAGCCTCCCGGCTGAAATGTGGATATGCTATGTTTCATTTTCCCTTGCAGCTTCAGCTTCTTTGACTTCTTAAACCATTTTCCCCTCCCCATCACTAATGTACATTCTTTTAAGGAGGGAGGGGAAAAAATGCTTCAGTGCTCCAGTTTCAAAATGCAAAGGTATGATGTTATTTGTCACCATGCCCAAAAAAGTCCTTACTCTGTAACTTTGCCAGAAGAGGGAGAGAGAGAGAGAGAGAGAGAAGGCAAATGTTCCCCCAGCTGTTTCCTGTCTACAGTGTCTGTGTAATGTAGATAAATGTGAGGATTTTCTCTAAATCCCTCTTCTGTTTGCTAAATCTCACTGTCACTGCTAAAATCAGAGCAGATAGAGCCTGCGCAATGGAATAAAGTCCTCAATATTGAAATGTGACATTGCTCTCAACATCTCACCTCTCTCTGGATTTCTTTTCTTTTTTTTTCCTCATTATTACTGCTAACCATTTCCAGAGTTTGCACTTAAGAAGCAATGGAAAAAATCAACAGTCTTTCAACACAATTATTTAAGTGCTGCTTTTGTGATTTCTTGAAGGTAAATCTTTCTTCCTATTTGATTTCTATTTTTACAAAAATAATTTTTATTGTGTATGATCTGATTCTGACGAGGAGACTGTTATGCACTTTCCCAGTGACATTTCTGTTCTGGGAATTCTTTCTCAAACTGCTAAACAGACAGTTTGAGCAGAGCTGAGGAATGACGGCATATGATGGTTGCTCTGACTACAGCTCAGTGGCTTAAAGGTAACTCTCTTGCAGGTACTTGAGAATTAAGCTTGGGGTTGGGGAAACTTTTAAGCAGAATTTTGCAATGTCATATCTGAAATTTCCACTTACATCATGTTCTTTAAGTGGTGCTGCTGAACATGGAAGAAGTAGTTTAGGGGGTTCTCTGCAGGTGCAGATGTTGCCATTGTGCTAGCCATTAGACCTCAGGTAGCTGGTTCAAGACTCTAAGATTACTATGTGCACAGAGTTAAAACACTGAAGCCTGAATTGTACAGCTCCCATTGCAGTTGTTTGCTGGCACAGCTTTGCATTTACTTTTTTAATGCTTTCCTGTTAAAGTCAAAAGTGAAGTTTGTTTTTCCTTTCCTAAAATAGAAACCATGTACAACTTTGCGGGCCATGCATTTGTGTGTACATTTTAGTAATTGTGCATTAAAGAATGTGCAGAAACTCACCTTTCTTTTGCCCTTTGTAGGGAAGGTTTTGTGAAGCAAAGTTTTGATGTGACTGTTTATACTAGTCATTGCTCCTGAGGAACACAAACTCTTTTTAGGTAAAATTGGCTTCAGTAGATCCACTGACCTCTGTTTTCTGTCAGCTGGCCTTCACTCAAGTTTCCATTCTCAGCAAAATTATCAAGAAGTTTTTTTTTTCTCCATTTGCAGACAGAGTTTTGTGCAGCTGACAGCATCTCCAGAGCAAGAGATGCCACTGAGTTTAAAAGAAATTGCTTTGCCCAAATGGAATTCCTCCTTTAATTTTAAGGCAGGATGGGAGAAGGTTGTAGCTTAATGTACAGTAGAAGAACACAGAGTGTCATCCAAATCTTGCTAAAATCAATAGACCAGGATGACAAGCTCAAAACTATGGGCATCCACTTTGAGAGAGGAAAAGAGAAATAAACTAAACATCACTTAAAATAAACAGGACAGTTCCAACCTTCTATCACGTTGTGATGGTCCATTGACGTAAATTAAGTTATGCCAGTTTATAATAGTAGGAAGTTTCCCCATGGTTGATGTGCAGCAGGAAAACAAACTTGTTAACTCAAAAGTCTGCCCTACTGAGTTCAAGGACTCAGCCCAATCCTATGCATGTCTACTATACTTAGAAGCATGTCCTGTTATAGTCAATGGAGCTGACTCCCAAGTAAGTGTGGATAGGATTACTGTCTAGTGCATGAATTTCAGACTGCTGCTTTAGTCCTGTAGAGCTGAGTACCTTGAGAAAGACTTACCAAGCAGCATGAACTTTTTCCACCATGGCCATTCTCCTAGATTGTGCCCCTTGCATTGACTGCCATATGGACTAAAAACAATTGGCATGGCTTCTGAGTGTTAAGCAGAAAACTGTTCCATATAGAAGTGCCCGAAGGCTTCTTGTACAAATCTTCCTTTGCATTACTTTTATTGTATCCAATGTACCAACCTACATATTCATGGCTAGTGTCATTGTATTTGACAGTATGGCAATCAATGCACAGGTTTCATTCGCATGGACCGAAAACTTTGATCTTATAGTTCCACAGGCGGGCAGGCAATTTTTGGAGATCTAAATATATTTATTATTAGTCGATGGCATTCCTATCGCGGTAGTTGCGTCATGATGAGGCATATCCTATAAACAACAAGCGTAACTGTTTTAGATGGTCACAAATCAGCGTCCACCCGAATTTTTAAATGAGCGTCTCCATCCGCTGCATGATTTAAAGCTTGCTGAATGGGAGGAGTTGGGGGAGGGCAAGGAAGGTGTAAAAGTCGCAGAGTGAGCCATCTGTTGGCTTCCTTAAGTGCCACTGTTTTGGACTGCTGTTCCCTGAATGCAGTAGATGCTGGATGTTCTCCTGAAGGAGAGATCCCATGGAAATTCCAGCTGTGAAAAACAATTGGTCATTCATTATAGGGGTGTTTGACTAGCCTTGCACTGTACAGAGCTGGACTCAGAGTCCAGATGAAATCAGATGCTTCAATAAACTCCACCCACAGGCCAGGGCTTGCTTTTAAAGGCCTCCGTTTCGCCTGAAATTTGGACGCTGAATAAATTGGACACACCTCGACCTGTTGAAAAAACCAGCAGCCAAATTGTTAGATCATTGTAAGTACTTCCTTGTGAATCCCATCGTTCCATCTGAAGAGAAAAGAACTGTAAAGTTTCGAAAGGGAGTATTTTCTTTCAGGCCCCAGAATAATATTTAGGGGACTGTTATATGACTTACAGATGAGCTTCATAGGCCCATTTGGCCTATGAACCCATTGCACTTTCCCCCACCTTTATAAGTTCTTGATTTGTTTTATAATTTGGGGGGAAACATTGGAAGCTCTCAGAGATTGCATTGTGTTACTCTCTTGGCTTGCACCAAAGGAGTAGAAAACAACATGGAGACCTTGCCTCTTGTCGTAAGAACAGGAGTCTACATTTTTCTACAGTGGAGGTCTGCTGCAAACTCTCAGAAACTATAATATTGTAAAATGAGATTTATGCTTGAAGCCAGGACAAATGCAATTCGAGAACATACTGTTAAGTACACCATGTTCAAAGGTACACCATGCCATTCCATTGAGACACTAATGGACGAGCTCTTTGAATGTCTTCCTGGAAAACAAGAACATAAATAGCCAGTTATTAATCCCTATATTACAGTAACTGACAGCACAATCCTATGCATGTCTACTCAGAAGTAAGTTCCATTGTGGCTTACCCTTGGGAAAGTGTGTATCGGATTGCATCCTTAGGCTGCAACCTTTTCCATGCTTACCTGGGTGTAGGCTCCATTGACTATGACTTATTCCTGAGTAGACATAAGTATAGGATTGGACTCTTATGACAAATTAATTGTGGGACAAGTGATGTTGGTACTGTTCAGGGTGTGCCTTTGCCTTAAGATTAAATGTCCAATGTTGCCTTGCCCTATGAAAGGCCCTTCTATAGGAATTCTGCTCATGAATTCAGGTTCTGACTTATTCTGAACCCGAGAAAAGTTGGGTAAAGGCACTTGTTGTGAATAAGAACACATTGAATTGCCTTGAACTATCCCTTAACTTTGTGCTGGAAGTTTTCATTGTGGCAATGTCATGTTGATGAATGATATGGCATGATATGATTCCATTTTGCAGATTGTTTGGTACTGGCAACCCTCATTATGACAGATGGTGATTTTTGGGGGAAGGTTATGGACCTCTGAGGGTGCAACAGATTTCATTCTGCTCGGTGCACTAAAGGCACATTTAAAGCCCACTCTTTTACCGTGGTCTGTGACCCCTTGTCACATAGAAGGAGCCATAGCTCAGTGCTACAGCCCTTGTTGTGCATGCAGAAGGCCCCGGGTTCAATCCTGGTGTCTCCATATAGGACTGGGAAAGTCCCCTATCTGAAATCCTGAAATTCACTTGCTAGTCAGAGTAGATAATATTGAGTTAGATGGACCTGAAGATGGCAGCTGTGTATGCTCCTAAGAATGGATTTAGGCCTTATAGTAATTAAGTCCCCAAATGTAGCTTTTCCCCTCAAGGAGGCATCAGCAGCAGTTCACTTATGAACTCAGGGGCACCACTGCAGTAAGGACTCAACATACTGCCGCCCAGCACTGATGATGAACAGTCATTAAGAAAGAAGCCTGCCTTTATTCGTATAGCCTGAGATTGGAGTTTGGTTCTTGGCCACACAAGAAAGTGATGAAATGTTGGGGAAGGGCAAGCATATTTTTGCATGTGATTCTTTACACCAAAAAAAATGGAATTAAATCTAGCAGGTGTTTGAGGTACCCTGGCTTGTTGGATTCAATGGCAATTGAGAAGACGTGTGTTTGTCCTTCTTGTGGTTAGATGATACTTGTGTTTACAATAAAAAAATAATTTCCATCTGGTTCTTCAAACATTCTGTGAACAATGTGATTAAATTGTCACCGATGTCCAGGAAAGATCAGTTTGCCACAGCTGCCTTGTGCTGCTCCAGTAACAGAAAGCAGCTGCAAATCCTAATTAAAAGTGCATTTACACTGGGGTTTCAGAGCTGCTTTGGTAGCTTGACCACACCCAATTCCCTTGGCCTTGCCATTCACATTTGGACTAAGCTATTTGTTGACTTAAAACTCTCTGAAACTGACAACAGTAATGGGCTTATCTAGTTGCTACCAGGATTTACAGTATAGAACAGTGTTCTAGAGTTTTGGAGCAACAGAGAGCAGTTTGGCAAGTGCAGCTCTCTCTGTTGTGATGCGTCTGTGATCAAAGGGGAGATTATGGGAGATTCCCCATGGGAATCTAAGATGCACATTGCCTGCCACCTATTGAATCTGGCAATTATTTGTCCAGGGATGACCATGCATATGTAAACTGGCCCTACTACAGTTGCAATCCTTCCTTTGGGGGACAGTTCACATTTTTGTTTGTGTGTGCCCATTCTACATCAGATGGTGAGTTGTGGACCTACCATTGGGCGGTGGGTGGCAAGGCCCCCAGGCATGGAGCTTCTGGGGTGGGCAGAAGGCGGCAAAGAGGTACCTCACCTCTCGAAGAGGTGCATGCTTTCAGCCTGCCTGTCCTCCCTTGCAGCTCTGAAATGGAGCCTGGCGTGCTAGGAGGGCATGTCAATGGGCAGGGAGGGGGCAAAGAGCTGATGCTAGGGGCGCAGAGCATCGACCCGGCCCCTGGGTGGAGTGTGGGCTGGGCGTACCACTGCAGATTGTTCAAAACAAAGCATGGGCTTTATACAATGTATTTGATGCAACATCTCTGTATTGAAGTTGACTGTATACAGTATAAATTGTATTGGATGGAATTCTCTTAGTAGGCTCTATCCCTAAGGCAAATGAACCACACTGAAGTTCACATCTATCCAATGGATCCTATACCTGCCTAATGAAGATTGCAGTCCTATAACAATTCCTTAGGAGTAAGTCTCCCTGACTTTTATATGAATAGACCCACTTTTTCTCTGGTTTACCAGTACTTTTGCTTCTTCACCTCTTCCATTGATACTGGAAGATAGTGAAGACTCATTGCTACATGAAGCACCCACACAACCACTTCTGTTATGATTCCAACTTGGAATCAACCAATAGTATTTATATACCACTTTTCAACACAAGTTCACAAAGTGGTTTACAGGCTAATGATAATAATAAGTTAGATGGCTCCCTGTCCCAAAAGGGCCCACAATCTAAAAAAAAATGCAGAACATCACCAGCAACAGCCACTAGAAAAGACACTGCGCAGGGGTGAAGAGAGACGATTGCTCTCCCCCTGCTAAATATAAGAGGAACACCACTTGAAAAAGTGTCTCTTGCCCAGTTAGCAGGGGAATAAGTGCATGTTCTTTGAGAAAACATTCTGCATTTGAACTTTAACTTCTGTACTTAGAAAGAAAAGGAATGCCAAATGGCTAGCTCCAGACACAACTTCCTCTTGATTCGAAGTGGCGTGTTACTGTTCGGCTCATGTTTAAGTGATCACCAAATTTAACAAAAACGTTCCTAAAAAAAAAAATACTTCTGTTTCCCAAAAATAGTAAACGTTCACCAAATTTTAGACCACTTAATAATCCTAAAGTGATAACCACATATTGAGTTCTCGTCATTTTCTTAAAGTATTTGACAGTTAAAAAATGTGTTTATCTAATAGTATTGTTGCATAAATCTCATGTTATACATTTGGTGAACATTTACCAAATTTGGTGAACATTTACTAAATTTGGTATAACTATGGTTTGTTTTTGGACCACAGTGCTAGGGGCTCATAATTTAATTTGATGAGCATTTAATTTGTCCCCTTAAAGGGTCTTTTAGCACCTTAAAGGTTAACAGATTTATTCTGGCATAAACATTCCTGCACTAAAGTTCAGCCGGTTCATGAAATTTCTATGCAAAGCTGATATGTGTGATACAAGATAAGCATAGTGAATATTTACAGCTTATAATTTTATATTTAAAACGTATTTATTTTTTATTTATAATTTTTAAATTTCTGTCGCTTTTTACTTACAGTTCACCAAAATAAAAAAATACAATAAATATAGGAAACCTGAAAAGTAAAATTCTTAGATACTTCCAAGTATTATTAGATCTCAAAGTCCTTAGATCTCAAAGTCTCACAGCCACATCTTAACCAGATGCCAAGAAATAAGAAGTTTCTTTTGATTGCTTGAATCCTCTCTTCTATTTAAGCCTTTTCACATGGCTGAACCCAATACAAAATGGTGGTGGTGGGAGTCAGTCATGTCTGTTACTCCACACCCAACTTATAGGCATTCATTGGCATACTCTATGCCAGTGGTACTCAAACTTTTTTAAACCAGGACCCACTTTGTAGAATGGCATTTGTATCAGGACCCTCCGGGAGTGAATTCATTAACTTGGAAGTGATGTTGTGGCAGGAAGTGACACCATCAAGCAAGAAGTGCTGTCATTGTAACATAATAAAATGACACTCCTGAAGTGCAAATTGGCATTCTTGGATTGCAGCAATTGTACAACCATGAAACATCCCTGACAGAAAGCAAGATTAGGACAAAATAATATATAAAAACACTGAACTAAAAGCAAAATTTTAAAAAAAAACCCTCACTTGAAAATTCAAACTGTTAAAACTCACAGAAGAAATATAACAAGAGTAAGGTCTGCAGTTTCCAAGATGGCTTCTCCCAGCTTTCTGCGACCCTCCTGACATCAGGTCACAACCCACCAAATGGGTCCCAACCCACAGTTTGAATAGGAATAATCCTTTGTAACTCCCTTCCTTTTCCCATAACTTAAAGAATAAATATAAAATATTTACTCAAAAGAATAACACTGCTCTATGCCAATGAATGCCTATACACAACAGTTATGCATGGGAACTCTGCTTTTTGTAGGGTTCTAGATTGTGCACGTAGAAGTAACAAATGCATGGAGATGAATGCATGGTAGGTCCTCCTCCTCCAAGCATTCATTCTATAAGAGTTTGGATCCTGTGAAAAGGGGTTCTGCTCTTTCACGCATACCTCTAACTGTGAATCATGTACTGCCAGTAAGGTTCATTTAAACTATTAAAATCCTTCAGAGATTGTATGCAGTAACTTCCTAGCCATAAACAGTTATCAATAGTGGTTGAATCAAGGATGTCAACTGGAATTGGAAGAGCCCACACCAGTGGTACATTCGTACCGCCAGCGCTGGGCCTCAGGGCTAAGAAGACTCATCGCTGGAATGGCCAGCTGTAAGTGTTACCGCTGGCCAGCAATGAGGCCTCCCAGGGAAAGGGGTAAGGCAAAGAGGGGGGCAGAACTAGGCAGAGGGAGGATAACCTGGGGAGAGGATTGGCCCATAAGAGGAGTGGGGATCGTGGCAGAGTCTGCCACCTAATCTTAAACCATCTCTCTGGCCACAGAGGCTAACACAGGCCTCCTTGGTTCTACACCTGCTCAATAATGGGAGCAGACCCATCGGGGCCACTAGGCCTCTACATAGGGTAAGGGAACTGTACTGTATTCCCTCACCCCTAGGACACCTCCGGCTGCTTCCCTAGCCCTATAAGATACAGTGGCAGCTCTTTTGGTGCCACTGTAACACTGAGTGCTGGGGAAGCACAGGATTGGGCTTCCCATCCTTCTCCTACCCTCACTTTTATTGACATGTCAGCAAGCACAGCTTCTACATCCTATTCACTGTCTGCACACACTTCGGGCTTCATTATACATAACATGTTTAAAAGGTAAAGGTTTCCCCACGACTGAATGGTCTAGTTGTGACTGACTGTAGGGGGCGGTGCTCATCTCAAAGCCTGTAGAGCTGGCATTTTGTCCGAGGACAAGCTTCCATGGTAATGTGGCCGTCATGACTCTACACCGTAGCGCACGGAACACCATTCCCTTCCCACCACCAAAGTGGTCCCTATTTATCTACTTGCATTTAGGTGCTTTCAAACTGCTAGATTGGCAGAAATAACATGTTTAGGCATATGCTAAAACCTAACATGTCAATTTAGAGCGTAATCCTAACCTGGAGGTAGGCCAGCAAAGTTTGGTAGGCACAAGGGCCACTGTAAAGCATGTTGCACGTCTGTCTGCTAGCCTCTCTCACTCTAAGAGTGGTCCAAACATATTTTGTGATGTCCCTTGTGTCGGCCAAACTTGGCTGGCCTAACTGTGCCAGCCTAACTCTAGGTTAGGATTGCGCCCTTAGTCAAATCAGTATGTGCAAAAATGTGTCATACACGTACTCTCATCAGGGAACACGTTCTCCACTATTCTTGTCACCAGAAGAAAATCCACTGTAGTTCATCTTTCAGGGTGACATTCCCTTCTGACTTGGATAAAAACCAGAAGAAAGAGACCCTTTGTAATGTATTGCATCACATTTTATAAAGGGACAAGAACATTGGCTTGATGGTGTACTCTGTTTGACTTCTATTCTTATCTCCATCAATTAATCTGCGCCAAAAGCTTGGAACATTAGTTGAATGGGTGCTAATACTTGTCAATTCAACAGCATGGCTATCTGTCCAGGTTACCAGTATGTAAATGGGTAGGGTCAACTGCTCTAAGGAGAGACAAGCCAGCCAGGCAAAGAACCAGCATTGCCACCTCCACCTACTGGTACCTGTTTATGCTTGGACTATATCCCTGCTCCTTATAGTGGTCATAGAAATACCAACTGCCTAGTGAAGAGGATGAGAAGAAAGGAATTTTTTCCCAACATGTAAAAAAAATACTATAGATTGCTCTGAGCCCATGAGATAGAGCAGGATATAAATCAAAATAATGTATGTTTTTGGAAACTACCTTGGAAGCCCCTGTAGGGGCAGAATAAAAAAATGTCTTAAATAACTGGAGGGGTTTGCTGCGATTGCCAATGACCATCTCCATTTGTGCTATTGCTGTGACAGCAGTCTCAAATCCAGTCAGTTGTTGCAGTAGGGAGAGGGTTAGATGATTTAACATGGGGTGTACTCCTCTGCCGTTTGAACTTTCATCCACTTGAGCGTACACTGTGGTAACCAACGTTCTTTCTTCCTAGGGCAGCATACCAGATCCCAGGACATGATCTGAGGGTACATGATACAGCCATGATATTGAAGCTAAGCAGATCTGGTTTTGGCCTATGCCTCAATGGGTGACCACCTAGGAACCCCATGAACTACCTTGAGTTCAGTGGCATCTCTATAGGGAGGGCAGAGCTCTAAGTTTTGCAAGGAGCCTTACCCTGTCATGTAAATCCCTCCTCTCCATTGCTGCTATAGCCAATAAGCAATGCCAAGATGTTGCTTTTCCCTGTGAGGATCGGCTAAAACGGTGCAGGAAAGGAGCGATTTCCACTGCACGGTTAGGCTTCTTGCAAAACTTAGAGCTCTGCCCTCCCTATAGAGACGCCACTGAGACGCTCCCTTGGAACAGAAGTGGGATATAAACAAATTCCTCTTCAGAGGTCACTTGAAAGTTCACTGCCATTCTGGGGTGAAATTCACTTTGATGTTTGCTTCAGGAAAATTTGGTGGCAACTTGGGATGTGTAGAAATCTTGTAAGAAATTCTGATAACTCTTCTCAAAGTTTTCCTTGAAGTCCTTCACATTTTCCCTGAGGAAATTTGTTTCAAAGTTCATGTTAGTCAAAACATTGGTGGCAATGCTATTATTCACTCATGACCCCCGGAGAAAATGGGAGGAGGTTGCAGCAAGTAAAGGAAGGGTGGGAGAGGTACAATGTAGGCCCAAGAATGAATCCTAGTACCAAGCAGACCCTCTTTAGGATTCTGAAGTCCCATCTAAGGATTCTAAGCCCCATGGGAATCTCTGATACAGTACTTTTGCTTTTTTGGCAGGCGAAGATGCACACTGTGTCCTACGTTCATCTCTTCTACTTTGGCCTGTGTTTCCTTACGATAACCAGTTCCTCTGTTGCTGCTGGCCATGAGACACTTTGTGGTGCTGAACTGGTTGATGCACTTCAGTTTGTATGCGGAGAAAGAGGCTTTTATTTCAGTAAGTTGAATGTCTACTTATGATTTCTGTCATGCAAAATCTTAACACTTTTTCCCACCAATTTTTTCAAGGAGCAGCTGCTGCTTTTGGAGTCATGTGTATACAAATAGTTCAATCAAACTGCAGAAATATGGTTACTTCCTTCAAATTTGAGAGGAGTTCACGTAAAACACACTACAGTATTTGGACTGAATTTAGCATTCCCTGGCCCCGCAAAAAAGCTTTAATGAGTTTTCCTTTTTAAAGATGTTATGTCTTTAACCATTTGTCAAACAACTTATTTTGTCTTTTTGCTGAATACGCTGTGGCTGAAGTTCTAACTTTATGGAAAGGTACACCATGATGTCTAAGGTAGTTACTTAGAACAACAGTAAAAGGTAAAGGTTTCCCCACGACCGCATGGTCTAGTCATGACCGACTGTAGGGGGCGGTGCTCATCTCCGTTTCAAAGCCTGTAGAGCCGGAGTTTTGTCCGAGGGCAAGCTTCCGTGGTCATGTGGCCAGCATGACTATATGCCGTAGCGCATGGAACGCCGTTCCCTTCCCACCGAAGTGGTCCCTATTTATCTCCTTGCATTTAGGTGCTTTCAAACTGCTAGGTTGGCAGGAGCTGGGACAAGCAACAGGAGCTCACTCCGTTGCGCAGTCTTGAACTCCTAACCTTCCGGTTGGAAAGCCCAGCAACAGCAGATTAACCCGCTGTGCCACCACATCCCACAAGTACTTTTAAACTAATTAAGAAGCGGGTGGCACAACTTAATACAAAACATTTGCTATTAACTTCTTGTCTGAGTAAAGTCAATTATAGGTAGGAAGTGTGGGAGGCTCATGAATGTAAGCACACAAATACACACAGAGTTCACTGTGTTTATCAGTCCCTGCTATTAGCTTAAAGAAACTCTGGTAAAGAAACCTGCTATCAGCTTAAAGAAACCTGAGGATTCATCTGCATCTAATCCTGGAAAGTTGGACTTTCTGCCAACAAGTACTAAAGGTGCTGGGTTTGGCAGACTGAATTATCCGATGGTTTTAAGCAGCCATTCATATCCTGTCAACTGCCCAATCCTGACTCCCTTCTCTTCTGCTGGAACTTGTGTTCCGGCAATGCAACTTGGCTTGCAGTGCTGCAAAACACGACACACTGTTGTGCACTACCAGGCCACTGCTGCGAACAGTGTGTAGGGAGTTAGGGTATGTGTGTAGGGTGCTACACAGCTGCACCTCATCTGGCTCTCCTGGGGCTGGTGCGGGGAGGGGAATAACAGGCCAGAGGAGGGGAGGATCAGGGCAGGGATTGGGTTCACAAAAGATGTGTGTGGGGTGAGTGGGGCATGGTTTACAGCAGCAAAGGTGCAGGCAATATCCTATGCACCCTAACGAGCCTTGCCACATCCCCTGGAGTCAATGAACCTGCCCCAGCCATGAGCTTTGGACCAATGTTTTTAAGCATAAAGCACCTGGGAATTCTGAGTCAATGCAGTGCTTGTGATAGGTTCTGGACTGACAGTCTAGCAGGCTGAAGTCCTCTGTTTATTCACAGAGCAAGTACCGCACGGGCAGCGGCAATGCAGGCTTCTCCACAGCACTCTGCCAATGGGCCTCCACCCTGACCCGAAGGGATCATCTCTAGGGGTGTGAGGGCAGTTCATTCTACATGCCAATTCTGCCCATAGAATTATCTGCCAAGAATGCTACTAGTACTAAGGGTACTAATTAATTAGTGCTTATGGTGTTGGTGGCGTTTTGCGGTGTGAATACGTGTCCCTTGGCCACTGGACTGATATGAATCCTGCAGTTGGGGGGAGAGCATAACACTTTGCGGCTGCCAGCTATAAAGTTAATGTTCTGTGTAAGATCAGGTCTAGTAGTTATTGCTTGGATGGGAGATCTCCAAGAAAAACAAGCTGCTCAGGAAATGCTTATTCAGTTGACCTTACTTTGCCATCTGAGTCAGTCCGTGCTCAGGGTTAGTGAAAGGCCATCATTTGGCTGACAAAGAGACATCCTAGCCACTGAAGAAAACACAGTATTGTGGTTTTTTCAAGTATGCAAGAAGGGCTCTCTCTAAGAAAGCAGAATTTTATCTCTTCTGTCTCCCCACGCCACATAGTTGTAAACAGATCACGGTACCCCCTTTGAGTTATTCTCTTTTATCCTTGACTTTTTCCAGCCAACTATAGAGCACTTACATATGGAAATACTATTGATCTGTGCGTTTTCACTGTCATAAAAAAATTGCCTACCGAAAACAATCCGTTACATTATGGAATCTTAGTATACTGCAGCAAATATATTGGAGATCAAAAATAAGAATGCTGGTATTTTACTTACTTAAGTACAAGTACCAGTGCTTGAATTATGGGGGGAAAGTGCCCATAATTGAATCCATAAGCCCCCTAGTCTGACTTTTTCTAGTTTTAGCCAAAACGTCACCCCCTGTTGCCTTCTCAAAACAACAGCCAAGTTGGAGGCTAGCACAAAAGGTAGGGATCTGGACCTCCATTCCTGTAAGCACTGGGATATGCCCCAAAATTGCTGCTAAAGCCTTATTGTGCTAGAAACCACACAGGATTTTAACACTTGGTTCTTTTTGTGCAGTATTTGTTGGGTATGGTTATACCCCGAAATCTAGGGCTAAGGAAGATTAGAAATAAAAGGAGATGTGGGTTCTCATAATCAGACCATATAATTTTACCACTGAGTCTGTGCTATGTTCAATTTTTATCATTGGATAGTGAAATCTTGAAGGGTATGAAAAAGTCCATGAAATACCCCCACGCCTGTTTTTTGTTATGGCCACTGTTCTCTTGATCTGTTGCTGCTTCAGTGTCTCAAACATAAGAACATAAGAAGAGCCCCACTGGATCAGGCCAAAGGCCCATCTAGTCCAGCTTCCTGCATCTCGCAGCGGCCCACCAGATGCTTCAGGGAACACACAAGACAACTCTCTTTTTTTGTATTGAAATAACATTGCCCATACTCTTCTGATGTGAGCCATTTCACATGTTAATACAGGCATGCTAATCCACTGATTCAGTATCTGATACTGACACGCGTATTAAAAAGGTAGGGGAACATTAAACACATCTTTTTTTTTATGTTGTTACAGCAAAACCACTGATGTTCCCCTATCTTTAAAAAGGCATCTCCAGTATTCACTGTTTCACACTGTCCATGGGTGGGATGAGTGGGTTCTAGAAGAGAACCCCAGTGGATACCAGGACATGCCTGCACGTGTTGGGACTTTTTAGGGGGGAGCCCAATCCATTCCTGTCTGCATAGCCATCAAACTTTAAAAACAATTGCAGAATTGAGATTGCAATTCTATACACTCATGTTGAATTCAATAGGGCTTTCTTCTGGGTAGGAGGTTTGTACTGGTTTACACTTTGTTTTTTCTTTTTAAGGACAATGAGTTTTTCTGTGCTGAGGTATATGAAGTCCTGGAATTTTTTAAAAAAATCCCTTCGCAGAAATTGTCATGCTGAATTGGCGCACACTTGTTTTGAAGGATGGGCAAACTCCTTCAAATACTCAACTCCACCCAAGCCCACCCCTGTTCAGTTCTGCTAAGATTTCATGACTTCTCACCTGGTTTCCATGCAAGCAACTCTAAGCTAGTAGGTCATGACAAGAAATATTGTCTAATCATGGGGCAATTATCGAGCCCAATATCCGACAGGCTTTGCTATCCATTCCTTGTGTGATGCTGGTGTTTTATTGTTGTTTTGCTATCATATCTATAGTATCTATAGTATCTATATATCTATCATATCATTTAACTTTATTATTATTACTATTTGCCTGTAAACCGCTTTGTGAATTTCATGTTGAAAGCGGTATATAAGTACCTGATTGATTGATTGATTGATTGATAGTTTGACCATAAAGGTTCTTGATTGACAAACGTGCTGTAGAGTTAAAAAATACAATAATTTGAAAAAGGAAAGATGTTTTTGCTTGCATATAATTTTGACCCCTTACGATAGAAGAAGAAAAAAAGATAGCATCCTCCAATGTAAGTATGCAGTAGTGTCTTCTTTTTTTAATAGTGAATATTCATGCAAACCCTGTAAGTAGATTGAAATAGGGACACTAGAAAGTGGGCAGGGTTTAGGAGTGTGGGGAAATGGTAATGAGAATGTGTCATTACATGCCAAGATCCTTTTTTGCCCATATCTCTCTCCTATCAGGAAGGTTAGGCCAAGCCAATACAAACCCAAAGACATAATTGGCCCTTCATGACCACTGGAATCCCCAAATGCTCCACCTCTCCTGTGCAGTTGTACTTGGTCTTCTTCCACTGTTGCCTCACAGCTGCATCTACTGGTGAGCCCCTCAGCCTGTACATTGATCAGTAGCCACAGCTATAAATGCAGACTTATGAAGTTGCCATCTACTCAGGTTCATCCCTGGTTCATTGGTGACCATTGGTTCATCCCTGCGTACGGAATTTCAGTCAGCTGAGGGACTATCAGCAGGACCTCAGTAGTTGAATGGAGTGCCTGAGCAAGCTCTTAAGGAGGTGCTCATTAAGATAGCCAGAGTCCAGAGGTTAAGACTTGCCCTTTCAGCTGGGTCCAGAAACAATCTGGTTGGCTCTGCAACTAAAATATCATGTACAGCAGAGGGGAAACTGAGTCCAAGGGCTGCATTATACGCCCATCGTTAGGGTTGATGTGCTTGCTTTTTCATAGTAGCATCCACAATGGATCAAGATTGTGGCATAGAGAGAAGGGGTCTTAAAAAAGCAGTATATAACTACTGTTTGATTGACTAAGATTTTATCATTGTCCCAGTCCAAATCATCCCCTCCCATATGGCTGCCAATGTGAACTTTTCTCTCAGAGCGTAATCCTAACTGGAGTTAGACTGGCATAAGCTAAGCCTGCAAAGTTTGTCCAGCACAAGGGCCACCATAAAGCGTGTTTGGATTACTCTTGGAGTCAGGGAGGATGGCTCACGTCTGTGTGCTGGCCTCTCTGACTCCGAGAGTGGTCCAAATATACTTTACAGTGTCCCTTGTGCTGGCCAAACTTTGCTGACTTAGCTTATGCCGGCCTAACTCAGTTTAAGATTGCACTCTTCGCCTCTGTGCCACACTATCTGTCAGCTGATTTATAAATCAGTGCACAACTGACGAAATGTGCATTCTCTCTCTCACAGAGAGAGAGAGAGAGAGAGAGAGAGAGAGAGAGAGAGAGAGAGAGAGAGAGAGAG
>JAJKFI010000051.1:8896228-8923296 GCA_029204185.1 Lerista edwardsae | reverse complement strand
GATCGTGTCTTCGCCGTTCACGAGAGCACGTGGCGGCTAGGCCTGAAACGGCCCAAGAGCGCCAAAGGGAGATGGACTTTTTGCATTTAAAGCAATGTGAGATCCCATAAGGTCAGGGCAATGTAATTACATCCTTACGTCACCCCCCCCCCCAAAAAAAAACTTCCATAATGCCACCAAAAAGTAAGCGCTGCTCCTGCCCCGACACACTCCACGGCAGGAACACCTCTAAGCCTGACCTTACAGCTGCACTCATTTTGTGAAAGCTTCGCCTTTGGGAGATACATCAGTTCCTCACATCTCGCGTCCTTCTGTCCCTACTGAACTGGTTTCACATTTTAGCTTGTGGATATTCTCACACACATCATGACAAGGAGAACATACCATTACCCATTATCTTGATATTTATTCTTATTGCATAAAGCCACTTGAGACAGCTGCGTGGCCTATTTTACCAGTCCCGTAAGGTTAATAGAAAGCTAAATCTATGTTATGTCAATAGCGTATTCAAAATTATTGTGATCTCAGAAGCCCTTTAAATTGAGTTATAGCATCTTGCATCTCTTAAATTGCTGAATTATGATTCAACAGGCCATCTATGGGTGAGCTTGATTCCCCCCGCCCCTCCACACACACATTTTGAGTTTTATGTTTCTTTCCATTAATGTTTCCAACCTTTCTCAAACATATTTAGTTTGGCAAAAGAATTAATGATGACTCATGGAAAAGAATTGAGAATGAGCTACTGAAAATGTATCTAATTTCTCTTTGTGTAATTTAGGAGCAGGCAATGGATAAATGGGTAAAGCCATAAAGTAACAAGTGGATTTTTTTTCCCTTTAGGGCTCCAGTCCTATTTGTGGAAGGAGCCTATATTCACGTACAAGAAAATATAGGCCAGTAGTTACTTTTCTCTAAGATTGCATATATCTGTAATCTGTCTATAGTAGTGGTAGTTCCTAAACCTTTTAGCACCGGGACCCACTTTTTAAAATGACACTCTGTTGGGATCCACTTAGCTTTACGAGCCTCACTTTACCAGCTTCACTTTACCAGCCTCTCAGGGCGCAATCCTATACTGCTCTGGATTGGCAAGGCTGGCCGGCCTGTGCCGAATCCAACACAGTATATTGGAGGCTGGAGCCTCCCCGCAGCAAGGGCAGGTTTGCACCCTTACCGTAGGGGAGGATCCAGCCTCCCCTATGTGCTACTCAGATCTGCGCCTGCTAAAAGGCAGGTGTGTAGATACAAGGAGACCATGTGGCTCAAATCGGGGCAGCATGGCCTCCCAATCAGGCTTAGGATTGGCCAATTCCCAAGCCTGCCCACATTCCTCCCACAACCTCCCTCTCCCCCACCAATCCCGTGTCAGGACGGACATGGAGCCTTTCTCGCTCCGGACAGCTTCGCCTATGCAAGAGAGGCTTAGCGCGGGCGGAGCAAGACCGGCCCTGCCTGCAGCGCCGGTCCCATTGCTTGAGCACTGACACAGGGGTGCCAATCGGGCGGCCCATGTCGGTGCTCACAGTGTTGCATCAACACTGTGATGTAGTGTTGACGCGATGGGCACGCTAGGATTGCGCTACCCAGCTTGTTTTTATCTTTTTTTTTCTATTGGGGAGTAGCTGCCTTCTGGAGCATTTGTTGAGCTCCACATTCATTGGATCAGGACCATTTTGGTGGTGTTGCAGTCCCCTCGGCCTGCCCTTCAAAGTGGATTAGGACACATTTGCTCACTCACAAGTAAACGGGCACGTGCTGCTCCATTCAACTCAATACATTTTCCTTGTCAGCTTGTCAATTTTGCAGTCCATTTCCAGTGAACATCTTCAGCATTCAGTGGCTCTTGAGGGACTGGACATAATCTGTTCTCATAAGTTGCAACTTCTACTTGATCTAGAGCAGTGATGGTGAACCTTTTGGTGTGTCAAAAATTCAGAAAATGCCTAACTTGACTCGGCTGGCGTGTCACCAACCCCCAAACAAAAGAGAAACAGTTCTTTACATATTTAAAAAAATACAGTCCAATCATGTGCTATAAATTATAAAAAGAAATCTCAAACATTAAATAATGTCATTAGAAAAATGAAATGTGAGTAAATTAAACTTGGAGCGCAATCCTAAACTGGAGTTGGGCCGGCATAAGCTAAACCAGCAAAGTTTAGCCAGCACAAGGGCCACCATAAAGTGTGTTTGGACTACTCTCGGAGTCAGGGAGGATAGCTCACATCTGTGTGCTGGCGTATCTGAATTCGAGAATGGTCCAAACATACTGTACGGTGTCCCTTGTGCTGACCAAATTTTGCTGGCTTAGTTTATGCCGGCCTAACTCCAGTTTAGGATTGCACCCTTGGTTATTGTCAGGTGTTGGGGAACTCTGGTGTGTCAGCCAAAACATTGTGGTGTGTCACCTTTGACACGCATGTCATAGGCTTGCCATCACTGATTTAAAGGATTGTTTCTTTTATGGTGATGTATATACCACCTTTCTCACTAGCTCTCACAATGAGTTAGAGTTGGGCAGCTGAATCCTAAGCTGCCCAGATGCCATAGGCACAGCAGTAGTCAAATGACTACCACTGCATCCTACAGAAGCCATGGCAGTCGTAGGAGGCTTGGGCGAAGGGAATGGATTGGGCCTTTACAGACTCAAGGTGGTTCAAAGTCAATAGCTATCCTTTTGTTGACTTCTGCTTGAAGGTAATGTTTTGTTGGTCTTGGTGCCAAATTAGGAGTACAAAGTCCCTCTATCATATTGGACCTTAAGGAGCAGAGGTGTAGATATAAACCATGAATGAGCTAAAGGCAAAAAAGTCAATAGCTACCCTTTGTTAACTTCTGCTTAAAGATAATGCTTTGTTGGCCCTGGTGCCAAACCAAGAGTACAAAGTGTCATCTTTGACCTTAAGGAGCAGAGGCGTAGATATCGCTTAACCATGAATGTGCTAAAGGCAAAAAAAAAAAGTCAATAGCTACCCTTTTGTTGACTTCTGCTTGAAGATAATGGTTTGTCGGTCCTGGTGCCAAACCAAGAGTGCAAAGTCCTCTGCCGACCTCCGTTTCCATTCTCCCTTTCCTTTGAGGTAATATACAACTCCTTCAAGGATAACCCCAGTGCCTGATCTTCTCTGAACTGGAAATTGGAAATGCTAATTGCTGTGGTTGCAATTTCCAAACCAGTGGTGTGGCCCAAAAACTGTACTTAGTTTTTGCCAATGCTTAATAGTTATTTAACAAAACAACAACATGACAGAAGATTAAAAGAGAAAAGGAAAAATTTATGTTAGGAGTGGATAAAATATGCAGCTCATGTGCTTTACATTTCTTTGCCATTCATATCCCATGTTTAGACTTTCCAAACAAATTTGTTATGCTCATTCATCATTAGAGGGACAGTCTTAGGCATATGGCCGTAATGAACCCCTCCAGTATTCATACTCATTTTATCCCTTTATCATGGGAGCAGCCCCACTCAGCCCCACCCCTTCCTTGGGACACTGCCCCACCCCACTTGGTGGGACTAGGACCACCCCACTTGGTCCTAGTAAAAGGAGGGGGGAAGCAGTTATCCCATTCTTGTGCTACACCCTAAGGGCCAATGGAGCACTAGGGAAAGCAGTATCAAGGGATAGTTCAGGGGTTTGGAGAAAGCCCCACATACATACTGGTTCCATTCTGGACATCTATCCAGAACTCAGAACATACTGTACATAGATCAAAACAGGCAGGTCTTGTCAGCTTATTGCTATTGTGCCTGCACAAAATCACCGCAATGGGCAGACGGTGCCTGTGCAAAAGCATCAATGCAGCCACCCGTAACTCTGATGCCCACAACCCAAGGAGCAGTGTTGTCATTCAAATGATTTAGGAACAGGAACTCACTTTTGATCGGCACTTGTCGGGAACCCGGAACCAGCCACGGAGCCCGTTAGGATCCGGAACGCCCGTTCTGGTCCGTTCCCCCTGAATGACATCACTGCCTTCGCCCCCCTAGGAACCCCCTAAAGTCGCTCCCTTTAACCCTCTGAGTGCCGGCCAACCAAGAAGAAAAGCTCTTTGCAGAGGAATCGGGAGGGGGGAGGAGGGAGAGTGAAGTGGGCAGAGTCAGCCCTAATTTTAACTAGTGGAACTGAGTTCCCCCGCGTTCCCCCTGCATGACATCACTGCCAAGGAGCCACTGTAATGGCTGTAATTCAATCCTTTCCTAACTAATATTTATATATTTGCCATACGTTTCCCCTCTTACAAGGGAGCATTCAAGGTAGCTCACAAGGTATTTATAGATGTATATCCTGCCTTTTGAGGAAAATTGTCTCTACCAATGGTCCCCACTCACTTCTGCAGACTGCAGGCAACTGGCAGTGGGAACCAAACTACTACGACGGCAAATAAACTAGATAGGGCTAAGATTCAAGAAATGAAATCATGCAAGCTTCCTAGATGCTAAAAATGACCTATCACTCTCATCCTAGCATGAGGAACTCTCTGCCCCACCTTATGAGAAGCAAACTAATAGGAAAAGGGAAGTAGCAGATGAACTCATAACAACTGCAGTCAGTCCTCTTTATATGTGAACTCGGTATCTGCTAATTCGCTTATCAGAGAGGGGCAGAATTGCTACTTACCTCGGTATCTGCACTTCTGTCCTTGAAATCTATGCTTGGTGATGCCATGAACACACTTGTATTTCTCTGCCATTACTCAAACCTTGAGGAACAAACACAAGCAGTGCTAGACAGTTTTGCACAAATTGATTCAAATACAAGTCTTCCCAAAGCACATCAGTGATTCGAAACAGATGAACCTTAAATATGTCAAGCAGATTTAAATTTTAAAATAAATCCAGCTTGATGGCGCTATTAATAATCAAGTAATAGGTAACAGATTTTGATTTCAAATCATTTTTTAATTATTACA
This sequence comes from Lerista edwardsae, assembly GCA_029204185.1. Taxonomy (NCBI): domain Eukaryota; kingdom Metazoa; phylum Chordata; class Lepidosauria; order Squamata; family Scincidae; genus Lerista; species Lerista edwardsae. The sequence goes on along the minus strand of JAJKFI010000051.1, from coordinate 8,918,379 downwards.
CAACCACTGGCCACCCAATTTTAATAAAAGCTGAAGGCATAATACCAAAAATGCAACTATACTTGCTCAGAACAGATGTCACAAAGAGGTTATAGAGGCAGAAATAAAGGCCCTTCCATACTCTTCATGCTAGCTTGTAATACACCAGCCATTTAGGGATAGATTAAGGTTTTGTCAGTCTCTGTTAACTGATCTTGAATTTCATGTTAAGGCCTTTGTCAAAGAAGGAAACTGCACGAATCATTCTACACAAGTAGAACCCCCAAGAGCTCAAGTCATGGCCAAGGGGAAATAAGATTCCAGTATCTCAATGGAGTGTTTGCAAAAGTCATAATCAGATTATATACAAGTTTGATACCTAGAAAATCAGTTACCACATAGAGTCCCATGCAAGAACTATAGGACCATAATCAAGAGAGGAAAGAATCTAGTCTGCAAAAGGAGAATAATCCATTTGGTGGTTCTGTACAAATAGTGTACCAGGAAACTGGAAGGTTCATATGTCATAATGATACAGCTCAGCTTTGTCCAATGGAAGCTTTCCTTTAATAAGGTGCTACTTGAACACATTCTCCAAACATTAGTACTCTGAAGGCGCAATCCTAACCAACATTCCAACACTGACATAACTGGGCCAATGGGTCATGTGCTGCATTCTGCAGTGGAGTAGTAATCACAGAAGCCTCCTCAAGGTAAGGGAATGTTTGTTCCCTTACATTGGAGCTACATTGCCCTTACCCCAGTGCTGGAAATGCTGGTTAGGATTGCACCGTGAATGAAAGTAGTTTGTGGCAGCATTTGTTACCTAGGACTGGTTGTTCCCATTAATCAGTTATTTTAAAAATGAATTGTAGGTTAGTGTAGTATGTTTTTACTGTGACAGGGCATGTAGCACCTGTAGGAGGAGGTACCTCTTCAATCTGAGTAGCTGTGGAAGCCATATAAGTAGTTTACAAGTAGCTAGCTTTGGAATCCATGTTTTGCTAGAAATCCTAAAGACAGGCCTAAAACAATCTAGCAGAGAGCCAGTCTTGAGTGTGTTTCACTCCCGCAATATGATTGACTTCAGATGGGTTCCCATATGTTTTCCCAGTTCAACAAGATTATTTCCCTGCCCCCTCCCAACAGATCTTTGATGTTTACAATCTTTTTGTAAGCCCACAGTTGAGGCATGTGTAGTATCCTTCAAATGACCCAATTTCTGATGGTTCTCTTTGTAGTGGGGGATAACTCAACTTCTTGAGATTGACCATTCCTTAGCTTATATCCATGCTACTGCTTGAAGTACAAAACTTTATTGCTAACATCCCAAAGATCAACGATTGGTTCAACAAGCTTTGGGATATATTAATCAGATTTTAATTAAATGTCTTTTAAAAATTATATTCCATTGTGAACACAATAATGATTGCCCTATACATTTGACTTCCTGTGACACACAGACTAATAGGGCATTTAGGTTAGGTTAGGTTAGGTTAGGTTAGACACTTAGGGCACTAACCTGGAGTTAGGCTGACACAAGTGCTGGCCCAGGAGTGTTGCAAACGTACCGCAAAGTGCATTTGCAACACTCTCGCAGTCGGGGGGGGACAGCGCACATCCATGTGCCAGCATCCCTGACTCCAAGAGTGTTGCAAAAATGCTTTACAGCATGTTTACAACAATCCTGGGCGACACAAGTGACTTGTGCTGGCCTAATTTCAGGTTAGAATTGTGCCCTTAGAATGAAACCATCTTACATCTGGCAGAAATGTAAATCAGCAAAAGAAAAATATTTTGTAATTAATACCTTCTATCTAGACAGAATGATAAAATACCTTATGAAAGGCCCGATCCTAACTTGCAATGGAACAGACAAGGCTGACTTGCCTGCGCTGTATCCAGCAACAGGTAGGACCAGGCGGGGGTGCAACTCAGAGTAAGATTTTATTCCCCTTGCTGCTTGTTGTGTACCAGCCAGCCCTACAGGGCTACTCAGATCAACTCCTGCAGTTTCACAGATGCAAATCCAAGCGCAATTCCGAGTGTAGGGGCCAGGGGTTAGGATCCAGCCTGTGTTGCTGTGCTGTTGCTCCTCCCAGGCTGCCCTCCCCCTGCCCCACATCCTCCAGCCACCCTCTCCCATCCCCTGCATTGGCTGGTGGAGTAACATCCCCTTACTCCAAATTGTGCTCCAGTCATCTCCTCACCTGTGCTGGATATGGCAGAGGCAAGTTGGCCTGCCTTGTTCTAGCACAGGGTAGTGTTGAACCTTATTACAGTTCACAAGCCAAAAGTGCATGCATCTGTAACTAGATAGGTGTATCAAATTGTTTCATTTCAGAACATACACTGTCGATTTCTGCACCATAACTCTGCAATAAAAAAAAAATTATAGAGAAAATAGTCATATGCCTTACGTTTTCAAGGCAGCACACACATTTTTGGAAGTTATCCCAACTGTAAATGCATCTTTTGAATTTGTTCTGGGAGATCAAAACATGTAACACTATATTCATTACTGCTTCTGTGTCCAAGCCGTCCCCATAGCCAAAGGCTCAAAAACAACTGCAGTAGACAAAAGGCTATTGGAAAGAAAAGTGTGTGAGCTGAGAGTTGGAGACAAAATATGGCATCACAGCAGTAACTAACTTTCCCATTCAGAGTACATGTTTGATATTAGCTTTCCTAATAGCTTTCTTAGATTCCTCTGCCTCAAATGGGATAAGTAATGAAGTCTTGGTGTATTGTCTACAGATAAAATAGTATAAATCAGTGTTTCTCAAACTGGGTCAGGTCCCACTGGGTGGGTGGGTTGCGAGCCATTTTCAGGTGGGTCACGTAGCATCTAGAGCAGCCATCATTGAAAATATGGGAAGGTTGGGCACTGGAAAGGGGGAGGGTTGTGTGGTTACTTTGCTTGTGTCAAGGTTGTAAATAGGCTTCTTCCCCCTTTCTGTTTCAGTTTAATAGCTGAGAAATACCCAACTTATTGCCGCATTCTCAGAAAAACAGCAGGCTCTTGTGTCACAATGATGGCTAATGACATTACTTTTGGATCCCAGACAGATTGTCATTCTAAACAGTAGGTCCAGTTGCTAAAAGGAACCACTGGTATAAGTGTATAGCTAAGCCAGAAACTAGAAAAAAGCCAATCTGTATACTGTCAGTCTATATACCGCCCAGCCAAATACTTGGTAAATCAATAATATCCTATATTATTGGATACCTTACAGTAATAGAATTCAACCAAGGAAGCAGACTGCTATTCAGCTTCCATGAAGTCAGTGAAAAAGCTATTCAGTGACCCAAGTTCACCACAATTTTTGGAAAAACAACAACAAAGGTTTGGAAGGCCCATGCCTGAGCACAAAAAGAAAGATATTTGAATGCTTTTAAAGATATAAAATTCCTAGAACTGTTGGAAAGGCTCTTGCGTGTGAACTCTCTCATCCAAGTTGCATTGCTCAAGAGTATGACTCCAGTCAAGAGGCTGACATCAGGCTATTGTGTAACTCATGACCGCAGCAATGTGAGCTGTGCAAACACATTCTGTAATTTTACATCTCACCAACATGTTTATATATAGTTCAAGGTGGTTTTCCGAATAATGAACTCACTCCTTTGCAGGGTTATTCTCCCTCACCCCATGGCATTTGCAGCTCCAGTTGGAAACTCCTATTTATTCACAGAGAAGGGAAACTATAGGTGTGCCTTGGTATCTGCTGGGGATAGGTCCCCCCATGAATACCTGAAACCATGGATAAGAGGGAACCATATGCTAAGTATAGGGTTCTCCTCTGCTCCACTCCCATTACCTTCCTTTGTTCTTGTTTTTACAAGTTACTAAATGGGAATGTGATGACCAGGCAGGCAAAAGGCTCAATAGAGGGAGAGATGACCAAAACATTAACAGGAAGCAGCTTCCTTATTTATGTCTGTCCATCTCTTCTTCTATCATGCTTTCTGCCAGCCTGGTTGTTGTGTCCCCATTTAATGACCTATAAAAGCAAGAAGGTTTCTTTAGTGACTTAGGATGCAGTCCTCCTAACCAACTTTCCAGTACTGGCATAGCTGTGCCAGTGAGACCTGTGCTGCGTCCAGTGGAGCAGTAGCCATGGAGCCCTCCTCAAGGTAAGGGAATGTTTGTTCCCTTACATCAGAGCTGTATTGCCCTTACGCTAGTGCTGGAAAGCTGGTTAGGATTGCGCCCCCAAAGTAAGAAGGAGGGAAGGCAAAGGGGGGCCTCCAATCCAAGGATTACTGAAACTGTGGATACCGGATCCGTGGGTAATACGGGGGCCCGCCTATATAAAGAAACAAATCTGGGACAGCACACTTTATCTGCATTGGACTGCCAACAAGCCTGTGTCTTTCTGTTCAGGAATAGGTGCAGTTGCTTGGAATGAAACCAATGAGAACCCATTTTCTCAGTATTGGTATCTTGGCACATTCCAAAGGCCAATGCCATTCATTGAATCATAGAAATGTATTAGCAGGTATGACTTAGATGCAAGCTAAGTATTACTCAACTGGGCAGTTCCCTCTGGAGTGCTACTGACAGTTAAAATATTAAGCCATGCCAGACACATTTCAATTCCATGATCTTCATTAGTGGCTTGGACCATATGTTGTATATTCCAGAATTCAATGACGCAAGACAAAAACACACCCTTCCATACTCTTAAAATATAAAACAAATCTGTAAACCTTAAGGAGTGCAGGGAGTCATGGATGGGCGATGCACGGGGGGCAGGGCAGAAAGCACAAGGGTTGTTCCATGCAATGGTGCCTCACTGCTGCCGGCGCCATTGCACTTGTCACGCCCTGCAGCACCCTCCCTCCTCCTCTGGGGGTGGTGGATCTGATGGCAGTCACACATGCCATCTCTCACACCTTCTTTCTAAAACCACCCCGCCATTTTCTGCTCTTGGACATACACCACCAAAATGGCTGGTATATGTCCAAGGACACTAATAGGTGATTGGCAACTTAGCAGGAGGTAAGTGATAAACTTTTTTTACTTACAGACTATCTGATCACCCCTCCCCTTCCCATAGCATGCAGTGCAGCCTCCATTGGCACTGTGACATGGAGGCATTGTGACATGGAGGCACTGTGACATGGAGACATTGTGACATGGAGACACTGTGGCAGGAGATAGGGTTGGAGCCTTAGCGTCCGATCCTAAAGAGTCCAATGCTGGCGGGATGCTCGTACCACAGGCACTAGGTGTCGTAAACGTGCCTGCTTTTTTGTTAAGAAAAATTAATCTTAGCTGAATAACTTGCTTCTCTAGGAATAGTTTCTGTGGAAATCTGGCGTAAACGTGCCTGCTTTTTTGTTAAGAAAAATTAATCTTAGCTGAATAACCTGCTTCTCTAGGAATAGTTTCTGTGGAAATCTGGCTTGCTATAACTTTGCTCAACTATTCATAAAGGGATTAAATGGGTAATAACTCAATTGAGTAAAAGCAGTGAGTAAAAGCAGGTAACTAGAGGGCTATGGATCACAGGTTCCAATCCTCACCAGTAAATATTATATTTAGAAAAATAAAAAGGGGGCAGGTTGCATCAGGCAGGAACCATGATGCAACCATAATTTTACGAACTATGTTTTCCTTATGTAAAACATTCCCCTACTTTTGAATTGATTCCCTTATTTATGAATGGGTTACTCCTCCCCTTTAGTCAAAATGATCACCAAGGCAGCTTATAGCAAGCTTTATACTCTTTAATTTAATTGATGCTATTAATTATTAATAGATTTCAATTTTGCCTTATGAGGCAGCAAATTTTCCTGCAACCCCAGACAACACATGGGCAAGGTATGCCACTGATGAGGGGCTACATAAGAGGCTATGTTGTGGGGGGGGGGGCCCTACAAAATCTTCTTTGCACTGGGTAGTAGATAGCTACACCATTGTGGGGAACTTTATCTCCACAGCCCCTTGCGCTCATGGCTCTTTGTGCCCATTAATGTTTATTTGACTACCACTAGAAAATGTTTCTTCCTTTTACAGGTCGCTATAAGCATGCAAGCTTCTTGCAGGACATGGAGGCAGGCTGCAGCAGGCAGCCTGATGGCTTGAAAAGAATTGATTGCTAACAGGAAGCAGGAAGTTAACCTGTCCTGTCTTATAGTCTCATGCACAAATTCTGGAATCCATCCCAATTCACATTATTAGTGCAATCCACACTCCTTGTATCAAAGAAAAAAAGTGGTGTTCTATAGGACTGTAGTTTTTCATCAATCATCAGTAAATATTTCAATTTGCTTTGTGATTGTACCCTTGTGATTGGTCTATAACAAAGAAGATTTACCTCTTGGATCCACAAATATACAGAAGAACAAAGAGGATCTAGGTAGAAGATACAATTAAAAAGAAATTTTTAATCTAATAAAATATATTTATTATTTAAAATCTATGTATTAATATTATTAATAGATTAGATTTTAATATTTAGATTATAAAATCTAAAAAGAATGTAATAAAAATCTTCACTGTCATAGGCAAAACGCAGTTTGCACAATCTGAAGACAAATGCCATACTTTGATCCTTAAAAAGTAAATCCCTCAATAAATGTAACTTATCAATAAGTTACATTTATCAATAAATGTGACTTAGACGTAGCTTGTACATTGTCTAAGTGGATAGTGTTCTCTGAAATACTACTTCCAGGGTTACAATTTAAATATGTGCCAGACACATTTTGACTCGGTGGCATTGATCCGTGAATTGGACAGTATGTTATACTGACTACTCCAGAAGTCAATGATGTGGGGCAAAAGCTCCTTCTTTGCAAGAAGACTGCAGAGGGGATTCATGTGCTATTAAAGCAGAAAGTTCATTTTTTTTTATCTTTTGAGTTGAGTAACTTTATTTTATGTCTCTTTGAGTTCCAAGCACAAGCTGCAATAGGGAATTGTAAGCAACAAAATGCAAAGAGGGATAAAGCCTAATATTTTTCACTCCTAATGCAAATAAAATGACATTTCTGACTTCGAAACAAGGGCGTTTCCTGAAGAAATGTAAATCTGGCATTCTGCACAAGCCAAATTTGGCTGAGGAAACCAAACAGGTGGTCCTGAGCATTTGGCCCAAAAATGCATCTCTATGACTAAGCAGGAGGTGAGATTGATCAAAATTATTACACAAAGGTGTTTGCTAGTGGTGGTAACTAAGAAGGGGCCTATGGGGAACTAGACCGTGCATGTGGGCTTTTGCGGGAAAGTACAGGATGTACTCCAAACATGTCTCAATATGATGTGGGGAGCTCACTTGCTTCTCCGGTGTGAGGAACAAAAGCTCACCAGTGCCATATCACTGCTACTAAATCTTCGGCCGGTACAGTGTCTGACATGAAAGCTCACAATCCGAACTCATAAATTAAGAACTTCTGCTATATTAAATGTCTCTGTAATTATTGCCAGCTTCAGCACTCAAACCATAGCAATACGTTTGTTCTTCTGAATGCTGCGTTTTTTACTACATATCAGTTTGGATGATATTCTAGATCCTTGCCAGATGTGACTGAGGAACACTGCAGCTCAGAGTTTGCGTATCCTTAGCTCACCCCTTTCTCTCTTGCTCGCTGACTCCTTTTTCCCCTCCCAGAGTGGAGAGAGAAAAGATTTGCCTACTGATTTTTCACGATAAATATTAATTGTTAAAGCTCTTATTACATTAAAATCGGTATTAGATTTTCAAATGCTGGTGCTAAGAACATAAAACCTTTCCTAAGTCCTGATTATCACCACAAAAGACTTACTCTAGTGACGTCACCTTGGAAAGAAGGCAAGGATAATCTCCCCCCCCCCTCTCATTGCTGCTTTTATGAGGAATAACAAGTGATTCTGATGAACACACCTCTCGGCGCATACATATGCTTAATTAGGATTGATTTGGAACGCTCTACAGCACACAGATGGAAAACGATACAGATTGTTTAAGCAATGCCTCCGGTTTTCATACTGCATATCTGTCCTGTCATCCTCCTGTACTGCAACAGTTTCCAAGCACTTTTAAATATTTAACCAGCCTCTGTTGGTATTTCCCCTAAGCACTTGAATATCATTGTCATGGCCGTGTGAGTGAGTGAGTGAGTGAGTGAGTGAGTGAGTGAGTGAGTGAGTGAGTGAGTGAGTCTTCTAATGGTAGTTCCACTGCCACCAATGTAGAAATATTAGAGGGGTTCCCTGGGCCAAACCTCTTCCTTTTCATAAAACAGGTGGAAATTCCATCAATACAAAAAAGAACCCAAGACAGAAAAAAATATGTAACTAGAAAATGTATTAAAGTCCATAAAATTAAATAAAAAGAGGGGTTTTCCTCAAACCTTATGCTGTCAATAAAAATACAGTTGCAGAGGGCTTGAGATCTTACAAGCCTCTTATTTTAATAGGGCAGTATAAAACAGCTGATAAAAACATGTCTAAATATTCTGAAAAACCTTACCAACACTAACTAACCCTTTGACTAGTCAAAATCCTAATGAAAATTTTCATCACCTCCAACTCTCAGTCCCAGGAGTGGTTTAACTCTTCCCAGAACAATTCAAAGAGAGGAAGCAACAAACTCTACTCTCTCTGGAGATTTTATACTCCTCCTAATGAGGCCTCCTTCAGTTTCTAATTATTAACACTCACCTGAGATTTTACAAAAGAGGAGTCCTAATAAAAAGATATGTGGCAAAAGCAAGGGAGAAAAAGAAAAGGGAAACCCTATGTCAGGGATGTGCTTGTGCTACTTTTTATGTAGAGAATCGTGAATGTGCCACTCCACCTTAACATTACTTTGTGCAATTACACACTAGCTAAATAGAACCTTCAAGTTCAAGGGTTGATTATGGGGCTGGGGCACCTCATGAAGAAAGACTGCAGCGTTTGGGGCTCTTCTCTCTGGAAAAAAGGCGCCTGAGGGGGGACATGATTGAGACATACAAAATTATGCACGGGAGGGATAGAGTGAATAAAGGGATGTTATTTTCCCTCTCTCACAATACCAGAACCAGGGGGCATCCACTGAAATGGAGTGTTGGGAGAGTTAAAACAGATAAAAGGAAATACTTTTTTACCCATTGGGTAATTAGGCTATGGAACTCCTTGCCACAGGAGGTGGTGATGGCATCTGGCCTAGATGCCTTTAAAAGGGGACTGGACAGATTTCTGGAGGAAAAGTCCATCATGGGCTATAGGCCACGATGGGCTGTGCAATCTCCTTAAATTAATAGTAGGCTACCTCAGAATGCCAGGTGCAAGGGAGTGGCCACAGGATGCAAGCATCTTGTTGTCTACTGAGCTCTCATAGGCACCTGGTGGGCCACTGTGAGATACAGGAAGCTGGACTAGATGGGCCCTTGGCCTGATCCAGTGGGGCTCTTCTTATGTTCTTATAAGGGCAGTATGTCTCAAAGTGTCAAAAAGTACAGACCAGGAAACACATCTTGGGCATGCCACTCGGAAAGTGTCTGTGAGCCACTAGTGACATGCATGCCATGGGTTGGCCACCCCTGCCCTATGTGAACAGGTTAGATTCATAAGAAACATGAAGTTGGCAAAAAAGAGACAGAAATCTAGGAGTGCAATGGGTATACAGATCGCCAATATCACATTGCTGTTAGGATCTCCCCAAACTGGGGGAATGGGCAGCAAATGGCAGATGTGTTTCAATGTAGACAAGTTTCAATGTAGACAAATGTAAAGTGATGCACGTTGGGGCAAAAATCAAAACCACATACAAGCTAATGGGTTCTGAGCTGTCTGCAATGGATTCAGGAGAGAGATCTTGGGGTGCTAGTAGATAATTTGATGAAGGTATCGACCCAGTGTGCAGTGGTGGTGAAGAAGGCCAATTCCATGCTTGGGGTAATTAAAAAAGGGATGGAGAATATCATTGCCAATATTATTATGCAATTGTACAAATTGATGGTCAGGCCACATGATTACTGGGCTGGGGCACCTCCCTTATGAGGAAAAGCTGCAGCGTTTGGGGCTCTTCAGTCTAGAAAAAAAGGTGATTAAGGCATACAACATTATCCATGGATAGCGTTGTTGTTGTTGTTCAGTCGCCAAGTCTTGTCTGACTCTTCGCAACCCGATGGACAACACCAGAACCAGGGGGCATCCACTAAAATTGAATGTTGGGAAAGTTAGAATGGATAAAAGGATTTTTTTTTACCCAGCAAGTAATTAAACTGTGGAACTCCTTGCCACAGGAGGGAGTGATGGGGTCTGGCTTAGGTGCCGTTAAAAAGAGATTGGACAAATTTCTGGAGGAAAAGTCACTGTAAGCTACAGGCCAAGCTACAGAAGGTACAACCTTATTACATGAAAAGTAGACCACCTCAGAATACCAGATGCAGGGGAGTGGCAATGGGATGCAGACATCTTGTTGTCTTGTGTGCTCCTTGAGGCATCTGGTGGGCCACTGTGAAATACATGAAGCTGGACAAGATGGGCCTTTGGCATGATCCAGCAGGACTCTTCTTAATTACAACCACTAGAGTTGGGCAGTTAGCTTTGGCCAACAGTCTATAGATCTGAATGTTTGAACATGCTGACAAAAGAGAATCCAGGGATTCAGACTGCTGGAAGGAAATTTTGACTGAGAGCGCAATCCTAAACTGGAGTTAGGCTGGCACAGTTAGCTCAGCAAAGTTTGGCCAACACAAGGGCCACCATAAAGTCTATTTGGGCCACTCTCTGAGAGAGAGGCCAGCACACAGACGTGTGCCATCCTCCCTGACTGTGAGAGTGGTCCAAATATACTTTACGGTGGCCCTTGTGCCTGCCAAACTTTGTTGGCCTGCCAAACTTTGCTGGCCTAACTGCAGGTTAGGCTTGCACTCTCAAGCACGTTGACTGGACTACAAACATGGCGTGGCTTCTACCTTGTAGCAACCCCATGTCTCATTTCTTCTCTGCCGAAAATTAATGATGTGATATCATCATGTTATGAGTTTCTCCAGTCCTGCCCCACTTCATTTGGGGGTGCAGGGAATCCACAGCATGACATCTGTTACGAGCAGTAAGCTAGCAGTGCCCAGCTAGCCACTGCAAAATTAGTACGCGGTTTGTCACGCCAGCATATTCAAGGTGCAGATGGATTCCAGATTGCTTAGATGCCAAGTTTGAATTTTGTTAGCTCCTTATCAGCACCATTTAATCAACTCTTAATTGCTGGAAATTCTTAAGGAAATGGAAAGGTGGTGGAAACGCCTTCCAAAGATTGTGATTTATTTTTAATGGCCTGCTGTCTTGACTGCTAGAGGGATAAACAACAATACACAGATTGCAGCAGCCAACAGCTCCATGCTGCTCACTGCCAGAAAGTTATTAACAAATGTTAAGAGAGCCAGTGAGGTGAAGCAAAAGTTGACATATGAGGAAAGTAATAGTGATGGCTTTGTTTTCTGTTGTTTTTTTTTAATGTCTGTCTTCGCCAAAAGTGCCAAATATGGAAATGAGAGGAAAGTGAAATAGTATGTTGCTCTCAGAACAAATCTTTATTAACTTGTTCAGGAATCATAAATGTATTTGTCACTATTCAGAACTTGGCACACGTCCAGTGGGCGATGGGACCCTCATTGAGGTGCACAGCTTCCCTTTCATTGTAGGTGGCATTTGGAAGCCCAGGTTGCAAATTCTGTGATGCTTCAAATTCTCATGAAGCAGGATCATGAGGTGCAAAGGGGAGAAAAATTGCATGGACTGTAGGTACGTTTGCATTTATAAAACAAATTACAGGTTGGTCTTTTTTACCTGCAGGTTCAGAACCCATGGATTTGACTCACCACAGGTTCTGAACCAAAGGAGAAAGGAGCCAAAGGAGAGAGCCACACTGGGAAGGCGACATCTGGGCCTGAGGATTGGCGGATCACAAGAATACTGTAAAAACCCCATTGAGCAAATGGTGGTTTAGACTAGCCTGCTCATGTAAGCCGCCTTGGGCATTTGCTTTGGCATGGGAAAGGCGGGGTATAAATTCTTCAAGCCTGCAGTGGAGGCGTGATCTAGCCTCCCAGAGGCAATGGGAAGCATCCAGGAGGCTTTCCGAAGCCCAGAGAGGCTGCTTGCTCTAGTTTTCATAGCACAACTGAAAGTGTATTGTGATCGCTGCAGGGAGCCTGCAGTGTATTACGTATTGTGATCTGAAGCGCAGAGAGGCCCCCAGAGGGGGCTGCGGGCTGAAGTCCCCTTGCACCCACTGGAGGGCCATAGCAACCCCCAGCTATGTGAAGAAACCTTTTTCTCAGTGGCAGTGCAATCCTGGAAGTGCCGTCACCACCGTCATTACCAACTTGCCACCGTCTGCACACACTTAGTGGTTCCCTTACCATAAAGGTTATTATTTATTGTCCTGCTCTCATTGGTCTTCAGTCTCCTAGCACTCTTGCATCAAGAAGCAAGAGAAGCTGCTGATTGGCTGGTCAATAATGAGCTCTTAGCACTTTTCAGCACACCCTATGGTGACAATGTGTTTTGGACTGAATCTGCCTACCTATCAGTTGGCCTTCAAAGTTAATTTGCAAGTGAATTGTTGAACTAACCAGCAAGCTGTTACAGTACTTTCATTTCACCTTCTACTTTATTCTACTATTACAGTCTCATGATCAGATTTCCCAGTTTTTCATAGCTTCAGGCATCTGCTGGACACCCAAGTCAGTCTGGGAGCAGGGAACTGGAGTAATTCCTTGCCTCCTTTCCTCTTTTCTTCCCAATCTAAAATGCCTTGTTGAAGCTGCTGTTAGACTTGCAAAGGAAACACACATATATGGTATACATATTTTCACAGGGCGAAGAGCATGAAGCTATGCCCCTTACAAACCAGAATCCAAAAAAAAATCTGCCCCATCTCCAGGTCTGGATTACCCCTACGTCTCTCTCTCTCTCTCTCTCTCTCTCTCTCTCTCTCTCTCTCTCTCAAAGAAGTGCAGATGTGCAACACCTCTGTTAAATTAAGTCCTTCAACTTTAAGGTCTGGCAAGGGATAGACAAAAATGACTCCAAACAGTCAAGAACAACAAGGGTAGTGAACTCTTCTCTAAACAGTGCCGTGAAAAACTCTCATAGATTAATGTGAGCCCTCTCAGGCTTTTTTAAAGTCTCCATAATTGCACCAATCCTATGGAAACTCCCCTGTACAAACCTCAGCCAATCAGCGTTGACAATACTGAGCTAGATGGACCAATGGTCTGACTCAGTATAAGGTTGTTTCTGTTAGCAGAACTGATGGAATCAGTAAGTCCCACAAACATCAAAGCTGAGTATGGTTAAGGACTTTACTGCGACAAGGAAAACTGTAGCCATTGTTAAACAGGTAGAACTAGACAGCTCCCCCTACCGGTAGGGATTAACGTATATATACCCCACATCACATAGTCGGCTCTGCTCACAAGCTGTAGTTCTAAAGGCTTCATATTTTCATATGAAAAGATGAAGTTACCAGGCAATCTAGTAAGATGGATGCTTCAGCCCACTGCCATACAATCCACCTGTATTGGATCACTGCAATTTGTATATGTAGGATTAAGATGCAATGACCATAAATATCATTGGCCAGGCATTTTTCCCCCTGTGGGGAAATACAAAGTAAAATCACTGAGTAAGTTAATTCTAAGACAAATGTATATTTTTTTCATTTACTGTGCTGTTTGAAGAAATCACAGAAGTTAGATCAGGCATAGAAACTTTTGTGTGAAAACTTTATACTCTTTTCTGGATCAAACTCCAGCATGAGCCAGCCATTTTGTAATTTATGATGTTTGTTTAATCCAGAGTCTGAATCCAATGAAACAAAAGGAAAGAAGAGTTGCCAATTTTTTTTTAAAGTATCACTGAGAAACATCTTTAAATGTTCTTAGGACTCATGTCAAACTCTCCGAAAACTTGGAGTGGAAATAGTGCAAGAAAGGAATTACTATGATTACTTTAAAAACCGAACCATACGGGGAAACTGAACTTACTAAACATTGAAAGACTAACAAAGAAGGATATGGAAAAGTCTCAGGAGTTTCTCACTGTGAAAGGAAAAATTGGGGAGTGGGTTGCTCTCTTTTTGTTTTCTTTCTTATGAAAGACCACTCCATTTTCAGAGTAAGTAGGAACATAAAGCGGCTGTAGTGTACAACTTCTGCCTGCCCAATGGGACTTTGAGCTTATATGTGTTGAAGAGCAACTTACATGCCCCACAGCTACCTACTTTTGAAACAGGGCCTTTGAGAAGCAGTTTGCTATATGACAGCTGGGTCTCATAATCAAAGGGAAAAAAGCAAGAATCCTACAAAGGATGCCCATAACCCTAGACAGACAAGAAGTACAGTAGGTGCATGAGGAGAGGATTATAGAACCACTAAACACTTGAGTTCAGTTCAGGTTCAAATATATTTCAGCGCTGGAGTTCAGTTTTGGTTCAGATGCAAATGTTTAAAAATGGTTCAATAACAGCTCAGATGCTGAACTGGTTTAGACTCATTTCCTGCTGCATAGTATCAAACTGCCCTCACTTGGCCGGGAGTCAAACTGAACCTGAACCCAAACTCCAAAATCACTAATTTTGAACTACTTGTCACTTTTTGCGTGAAACGGATTCTGTTTCAGTTTCAGTTTGTGTGGTACGCACATGTGTGCAAGAACATAAACTATGTACTCTCCTTCCGTTCAACTCAACCATCTCCCTATCGTGACTACAAGATTTCTATCTCTGCAAAATCCAAACCGTTCCCAGCTTTCAGTCAGATTGCTAATATGAAACATTTCTACCCTCATGGCTTACAGCCCAAAACATCATGAGATTAAAGAAGACAAAACATTGGTTTCTTTTTCTTTGTATTTTGAGTTCTGAGATGGAGTACAACATGCTGAATTAAACTATATATTTTTCCTCTCTTTGGGAACTTGTGATTGGATGAAAACCCATTTTTCTGCAAAAGCACCTTGCACTGTTTTTGGTGTTTGGGGCATGGGAAGCCCTGCCTCAAGAAGGGAGGTAGGGAGGCTTAAGACTTGATATAGCATTCAAAAGCATGAGATGTGAGCCAAGAAGTCCCTGGTTCAAATTTCACCATAACCATGAACTCATTCGGTAGTCTTAGGGCGCAATCCTAAACTGGAGTTAGGCCGGCATAAATTAAGCCAACAAAATTTGGCCAGCACATGGCAAGTTTTGACCACTCTTGGAATCGGGGAGGATGGCTTACGTCTGTGTGCTGGCCTCTCTGACTCTGAGAGTGGTCTAAACATACTTTTCGGTGGCTCTTGTGCTGGCCAAACTTTGCTGGCTTAGTTTATGCCAGCCTAACTCAGTTTTGGATTGTGCCCTTCGACAAGACTACCACCCCTCTGTCTCAGCTCCCCACTCTGCAATGTGAGAACAATAACACTGATTTATCTTCTAGGACTGTTAAGATTACAGTGACAAATTGTGTGAATCCTTTTGAATTACCATTAAGCATATGGTATGTTATGCAATAGCAAAAGGTTTTGTTACGTTATGCAATAGCAAATGTTTTTTCCAGCTTTCACTCAAGTAACAGAGAGCCATAGCAACAGTGCTTATATAGTGCTGCATAAGCATAGTATAAGTAATATACAGTAACCTTGTATATTTATACAAAGTATAAATAGTATAAGTATAGTATAAGTATAACCTTAAACAAGTGACTCTAACCTGAAGTGAATGGGGCAAGGACTGCTCATATATCACTCCATGTGTGTATTATTGCTCTAAGGTAGTTTGAATAAGGGTGAGTGTCCACCAAATGCTCAGGTGGTGAGGGGATGAAAGTCAGTAGTGGTGTGCTAGGAAATGAGAAGAAAGGGATATTGGGGTGTAGTGGGGAAATGCAGGCTTGGCCTCCATCTGATGCACAAAATACCTGAGGCCTGCTGCATGAAAACCCTTGGCACACATTATTCTTCACTGTTACATTTTTGGTTCAGGAATAAACAATCATCTACCAGGTTCTAATTATCTTATCGCAGTCCTTGATAATCTGGCAAGTCTCTCCAAAATGCCTTGTGTCCAGCACAGCATTTTTCTTGCCAAAGTATCCTTTTTTTTTCTGGCAGTGTTTAGAAAACCATTCCCAGCCATGGAATCTGACCTAGGCTTGTAAACTCTTGACATGCTGACAACACTCTCGCCCTCTGGAGCATTGTATCGGTCTCAAGCAATACATCATATCAGTTCCCACTTTTTTGTTGGCCCTTGTCTCTGAAGAATCCTAAGTGCCATAAAATTTCCACTCCACATCCTACATCACTACTGCCTATAGGTCCTGTTGTCACACAGCCCAGCTGGCTTCGGAAACTACTGTGTGGAGTTCATGGGCCGAGAAGCTGTTAACGCTTTAACAGCTTCTCAACAGCAACCTTAAGAAGAGGGCCTGGTGCAGTGCAACGATGTGTGAGAACACTTCAAAAGTACAGAGTTTATAGTTACAGTAAGAGTGAGTTGCTATTTTTTAAACATGAATTTTAAAATTTCCGTTGGAAGCAGATTCCTCAAGCAGGTTTGTACATGTTAATATTTATTATAATAATAAAAAAGACCTTCCTGCGGCCCTAAGGAACATTCATGTGATCCTCATTTGGGCATTCAGACACTTGCAATCCTAGCCCTTGTGCTGCTTTGGGCCAAGGAACACAAAATGCCACCACCATGTCATCCACTCCCAGTCACAGGCAGTGGTGTCATTCAAATGATTTAGGAACAGGAACTCACTTCTGATTGGCACTTGTCAGGAACCCGGAACCAGCCACGGAGCCCGTTAGGATCCGGAACACCCGTTCTGGTCCGTTCCTCCTGAATGACATCACTGGTCACAGGTCATATCCATGGGCCTCCTGAAGGCCTAAAAACAACACTTCCTGTTTTCACCCAAAACTGGAAGTGACATTTTAAGGCCTTCCAGAGCCCTAAGAAAGCATTCTGAGGCATCTTAGGCCTTCCAGAGGCCTAAAAAGCCTTCTGTAGGCTTGTAAATGTTACTTTCAATTTCCCTGAAAAACCAGAAGTAATGTTTTAAAGGCTCCCAGAGGCCTTAGAAGCAAAAAAAAGGGGGGGCAGCAAGTGGGAAGTGGATTGCAGTGCTGCCCTGTGCTGGGTGCAATTGCCCCCCTGAACCCCAAGGTACACCAGAGAGTTCAGGAACCACTGTGTTATAGGATCATATAATTGTCCAAGTGGAGGAGACAGGTGCCACTTGGAGCTGCGTGAAATGGCTCCCTGGAGCGGCTTCACTCTGGTCCAAGCAGCTCCTGACTCTTCCAGTACTCAGAGGAAACGTGCACTGCTTGGAGCAGCACAAAGCCACACTAGTTGGCAATTGGGGGACTGCTGAGTGGCGCTCAGGAGCATTTGCCACCCCCAGACCCTCCCTGGGTCCACCACTGATATTAACTAGCTATTATTTATTTGTTCTCAGTGCTGATTACTTCCTAATTAAACCTATTTAGCACGAGGCTACAAAGATTCTGAGCATCTCAGGATTTCTTTCTCGGAAAAGAATTGCCGGAATTTGAATTTCTACTTTTAGTGCCTTGGATTTCATCTATAAGTTTGAATGGCAGGAAATGTAGTCTACAGAAGGAAATGATTAGGAGGTAAATTCAATATTATATGTTACAAACTTTCTTAAAGCACTGTCAAGTCAGCATTCTACAGCACGCACGCACACACACACACAGAGGCATTGAGTGGTAAATCCATCTTTGGATAAAGCATTGCCTGTTACATCAATGGGATCCAAACGTTTGTGTGAATATTGAAAAATAATGTACAGTTATCCTCAGAACTCTGATGTACATGCCAGTACAAACGTGGCAGGGGAGAAGGCGCATGGGATAATGCTAGAAGGATTTGATGTGTTTGAGCACAATTCCAATATTTACTGGAGGATCTGCTTTCCTCATCAAATGGGACACAACAATATTCAGTTTTAATACGGATTTTGTGTGCCTGTCCATTGAAAATGCAAATTCTCTGATAGATCTTTATTGTTGGTACTTTCAAAGCCATATTAGGGCGTAATCCTAACCAACCTTCCAGCACAGGATATGTGCTGGCAATGCAGCTCCGAGGTAAGGGAAAAAACATTCCCTGACCTTGAGGAGGGATCGGTGACTATTATTCCACTGCAGAATGCAGAACATGCATGTTACATGGGCACCGCTATGTTAGTCCTGAAAAGCTGGTTGGGATTGCGCCCTTAGTCATTTTTCCTACTTAATGTTAGTAGCTCTGCTTATTATTATCACCTGGGAGCATTCAGGGCAAACACCTGGGACAGAAGGGAGGAATCAGCTACAAAAGAACAACTCGAACAACCTGCGATGAGGGACCTTTAACCCTTGCTAACTGGGCAAGAGGCACTTTTTCAAGTGGTGTCCTTTTATATTTAGCAGGGGGAGAGTAATTGTCCCTCTTCACCCCTGCACAGTGTCTATTCTAGTGGCTGTTGCTGGTGGGCTGCCTTTTTTTTTAGATTGTGAGCCCTTTGGGACAGGGAGCCATTTAACTTATTATTATTACTATTTGCCTGTAAACCACTTTGTGAACTTCATTTTGAAAAGCGGTATATAAGTACCTGTTGATGGATGGATGGATGGATGGATGGATGGATGGATGGATGGATGGATGGGAAGGCCTAGCCTGCTGGGCTCCTGCTACAACCTGCCTGTGAAGCCCTTTGAATCCCTATGATGGCAAAGGATACAGGCTGTCTCAACTCCCCTTCCCTCTCCAGCTCTGAGATGGCACCAAGAGTTCTGCCTGCTCCACAGTGGTTTACTACCCCACAAGTGCTTAGTCCTTAAGGGGGCACACTCCCTCAGTGGCATACACCTCTTGCTGCATTACCTCGGGTCAGCGACAATCCCAGCATGTGAAGGGGTGGCAGTGATGCACCCTTACATTATTGTTGTCATTTATACTTACAGGGGGAAGAGTGGCTGCTTAACTCTTTCTCCACCTGCTCCCTTTCTTCTCTAAACCACCCCTGCCATCCCCCATTTGTCCTGTGAGGTTCTAAATTCAAATTTAGAGAGGCAAATACGTATTTGGAATTCTGCAGGGGCTAAATGCAGCTTGGGTTTATTTGTTACAAGGAAGTAGTAGGAAGGGGAAAAGATGATCTCTTTCACTCCAGATTTCACACATACCTTCAAAGCCTTCTTGAAACCTTAGGAAAAATGGGTGTTGGACTTCTGTTAGTCCTCATATGCATGCAATTCCATATCTGCAGTTACTCTAATGAGATCAATTTCTAATCCTACTCCATATGTATCAGCAAAAGTCGATACCAATTAAGTGAAATGAGCTAGATGTGCATTTTCCATGGCTTTCAAAGGCTAATTCGCAATCACCAACTTTTTGCCATTAAGGAAGACGTCATCCCAGATTCTCTTCCTGGAGTTTTCCCTTCCTTTCCAAACTACTGGATGGTAGTTTTAACATCACCAAAGGGCAGGTGTGACTGTATGTTACTCTTGACATCGAGGTGGCACAACCCAGACCTTGAGTTCATGGCTGTCACCTCTGCAATGCAACTCTAAAAAAAACCCCAATCATGCTCCTTGCATGGTTTCTTCAAATGCTGAAGTGCAGAATGTCCCGTTTTATGTAAAGGGACCATACAAATGAAGGTGCTCCTTTGTTCTGCATTTGAAAAACCTTGCAAGGAGCATGGAGAGTAGGCAGATGATGCACTTTCCACTTGCTTTTAGTGGGCAGAATGCAGATCAGTGTGGCTTGTGTCAGACTGCAGAGCTATTGCAGGCCTAAGGAATTTTGTAGCTTAAGAGAGCAGCTTTGCGTTGTGTGAGCTCCTGAAAGCCTTGAACTGATGGCATCAGTGATTAAAAAAAATGTACATGGAAACAAATACAGTGTAGACAAAGCACCTCTGAAAGACATTACTGGCCCTGTCCTATTTCAGACAAAGTGATTCAGACAAAGTGCCACAAAAGTCAGCTGTTCAAAGAGTTGGAATTTTGTAATTCTTTTACAAGAGCCGGTAGAATATTGTGATTAAGTATAATGTCAGCTTATAGCACATGGAAAAGTATCACAGACATTTGACTACAATAGATTAATGTGATTACAGTGATAGTCAAAATACTACTTTGACCTATACCAGAGATTCCCAAACCTGCAGCTGCCAGGGCCCATCACTCAGATTTACTCTTATTGGTTTATGCTTATAATCGACCGGAGTAGGTTATAGAAAATAATACAATGGAATCTCACTTTACAGTGGGTTCACTTTACAATCAAAGCACTTTAAAATGGACTCTCTGCAGTAAAAAAAAAGTTTCACTTTACAAGTTATTTATTTTACAGCAGACTCACGATTGCCATCAACAGGACCTCACAGAGGATAGACAAGACAATCAGCAATGTGAACACAAGCATTTGGTAGTAATTGTTGAGCTATGGGACTGCTTGCTGACTCTCTCATCTGGGCTCTCAGCTAGAGTGACCTATAGCTCAATCCTATCCTTGGCCAGCCTGTAGCATGCAGCGGTGCCAGCGCAGGCTCTGCCACATGCTACGGGCCACCCATGACACAATGGAGACTTAAGAGTTTTGTATTGCAAGTGGGCCCAAGGGGGCATGTCAAGGCCAGGAAGAGAACATAGGATATCAGTGGCACTGCTGCTGTTGCTCTACATCCCTGCCCTGCTCCAGGCCAGTCTCGATCCCTACCCCAAACCTCCCCTCCCAGCCCATGGCCGTCCTTTGCCACCAACTTTCCAGCATGACTGATGCATGCAGGCCGTCACCAGCCATTCACACTGGCGGCCCTTTTCTGCACACCATTGCTGTGGCTGCTGCAACAGCAGCCTGGGCCTCCCATTTGTAGGATGCAAGTTCCATCGGTGGAAGGCCTGCGTAGGATTGGCCCATTAGACCGGCATCTCTTGTCCCAAGAGGAAGAAGGTGTGTGCTGGTGGGTGAGGTTGGAGGGAGAAGATGTAGTAATGGGGATGGGGAACACACAATTATAATTCCACTGGCCTCATTGGACCAGTCAGAATGTGTTGGTGGGGAACATTTGACCCATAGGCCAAAGTTTGAGGACCCTTGACTACCTGATATAAACCCCATTGAAGCCAAAGGGAAAAGCATCCCCCTTTTCCCTTTCACTCCAGTGAGGTTTCTATCAAGTAGTTTGGGTTCCCAAACTATCTCCACAGATCACATCTGGCCCACCAATATATTTGTACTGGCCCACTAAATTCAATTAAGCATGAATGAATGAAGGTATAGAATTCTTACCTCTTTTGGGGCCCAATCCTATCCTGCTTTCCAGCACTGATGCAGCTCTGATGCAGTCCCGAGGTAAGGGAACAAATGTTCTTTTACCTTGAGGAGACCTCCATGACTGCCCCTCCACTGCAGGGTGCAGCGCACACCCTGTTGGCATGGCTACCTCAGTCCTGGAAATTTGGATCGGATTGGGTCCTTAGTCATCACTTCTGAAGGCTGAGCAAACATAAAGATCCTATTAATAGCAGCCAGACACGAAGTGAAACTGGGTCACAGTGAAAAGAATGTATGGCATGAAGGAACAAAGTGCAATGTCATAGCAGCACAGCAGGGTACTAATTGCAGTATAACCATACAGGTAATCATTACAGTAACATGTGGCATATTGGTATGTACATATGCATGCCTTGAATGTCCCAGTGAAGATACAACATTTTAGGATTAAACCATACAAGTGGTCACGTATCAATCACACCTGTACATTTCCACTTTTCTTTACAATTCAAACAACTAATTCATGCAACTAAAAACTGCCTCTGGGCATGCAGACGGCTCAAGGTGCATTACAGCATAGCAGCCACCTGATCTCTCCTGATCATAGCAGCCACTTGATCATGCAAGAAGTTGCGTTTTTTGTTTCAAGTAGCCATTCTGAGACCCGGCGAAGCCGCAGGTGGATGCGCATGGTCACGGTGGGCCTCAGAAAGCCCTACGGACCCGACCAGAACAGTGCTCCAGTTGGGTTTTGAAGGGTGGGTGCATAAATCTGCAGGTTTGATTGCCTGCAGATTTTTCATACGCAAGGGTTCCAGGAACAGAGCCCTCATGGATAAAAAGCCCCCCCTCTCTCTGAGTGAGTGAGTGAGTGAGTGAGTGAGTGAGTGAGTGAGTGAGTGA